>SRMA01025437.1:0-163022 GCA_007224835.1 Danionella cerebrum | reverse complement strand
TATATATATATATATATATATATATATATATATATATATATATATGTACAATATAAAATAATAATTTTTCTTCCCATTATGCCAGGTCTAAAGTCTCAGGGTGGTTCTCAGTTCTACTTTTGTAGCCTGCCGTCTGCCGTGTCACCACTAAACACTGATGCTCAAGCTCCTTTGTGAAGAAAAGTTGCGTTCAGACTGACAAAAAGATGTATTGCAGGGATCACTAATAATCTTTCACAGTCTCTGTGAGGTTATGTGTGAAATGCAATTTAATCTTGATTTTCACAGCACGATTACACTAAAATTGAGTTATTATAATCAAGTTTAGTTCTGGATGAAGAGCAGCCATTATTTTCCAGCCAGCCAGCAACAATCCAGCTATAATTATATTGGAACATCTGTTCTTTTTCTGCTGTACCTTTTCTTTACTTATCTTTTTTCAATTAGTAATGATGTTCATTGTATTATTTTGCTTTGTGATCTGTGCTATGAATTATTTAGCAAGTTTGTAATAAGATTTTTACTTTTTTCTTTGCCAAGTATTGTGATTCATTCAACTTCTTCCATATCAAACTCGTTCATCTATGTCTACATGAGTCTAGCTTTGTGGACTGGTCCTTGTTGTGCGGGGTCATGTTGGATAATTGAACTAGAATGAGGCATACAATTCTTTGCTTGAAGATCTTGTGGTGTGCTTGATGATGCAGGCCACCCCTCCACCAAGCTTGACACAAGGCAGACAGAAAAGTGCCGTTCTCCTGGAAACAACAAATCCAAGACTCATCTGTCAGATTTTAAGATAGAGCACTTGATGTTCAAGGCTGGCGTGCTTTACACCACTGCGTCCAATGCTTTGTATGGCACTTGTTGATGTAGGGCTTGGATGCAGCTGCTTGACCTTAGAAACCCATTCCTTCAAGTTCTAAACACACTGATCTGAAGCATAATTCCACAAGCTGCGAAAGCCTCTTTGACTGTCGTTTGAATGTTAAAAACTGGCCTTCAAGAAACTTCCGTTTAACAAGAATAAGACAGAACTGATTATTGAAACAATTTGGCAAAAATCTTTCTTCCAAAAAGCTTTGAGACAGTGATCCATGCTTTTATTTTTTTCTAGGCATGACTATTGTAACTCATTTTATGCTGGAATCAGCCAGGTTTTTAACAGGGTTATGTAAGCAGGATCACATCACCCCAATTTCATACTCTTAACTCGCTCCCGGTTCCACGGAAAGGAAGATATTCACTAATGGTGTACAAATCTCTTAATGGATTAGCCCCTCCTGATCTGGCAGAACTTGTAACCCTCTGCCAACTCACTAGATCTCTCGTTCTGAAGGCCCCAGGTCCCTTTTGAAAAGTAGAGGTTAGAGGTAGAGTACCTTTGCAGTGGTTGTACCAAACTCTGGAAAAATTCTATGTTTTAGAACAAACTTAGAATGCTACTGTTCACTCAAGCTTTCAGTCTGTTGCTAATACCTGCATTTTTAATTTCTGAAACCCTCATTTCATTCTCTTTCCACTGTCGATAACGTCTATACACCATATGTTTTACAGATTTCTTTTGTTCCTTTGTTTCAATTGTTACTCTTTCAGTTTTGAACAGCACATTGGATGCCAACTGCTCTTAATATATAAATATATTGTCAGTATTGAGCTAATTTAAAGGCTCCATGAAGTATTATGAAAGCATTCACTCTCCATACTCTGATCATTTTGACTGAGTTTCCGTTCTCCACTTTTAATCAGATCAAAAAGATGGTTGTTGTGATATATCTCATTGTAAGCAGAGCATAGTTCATTGTGTTCATTCTACAGAATGGCTTCAGTACAACTTTCTGGTATTAAATGTCAAACAATTTGTTTTATTTAAACTCTTTTCTTTAAATTTGGACACAAATATGACCTCTTGCTGGACATGTGAGAGGTAAAACCTAGAATGTGTTGAAAACCGATCAATAAACCCAAAGCAATTTGGCTTTTGTTTAGCCAAAGTTCCCTAACTTTTTTGAATCTATGGAATAGCGAATCTATGAAAGCTCCTGGTTAAAAAAATAATAATGGCTTAAAAGTCTACATTTTGAGATAAAAAAGTCAAAATTTTCTGATAAAAAGTCACAATTTTCAAATACAAAAGTAAAAAATACAATTCAATTAAATGCTGGCCCTGTAGATGGAAGCCCATTTGTGGGAAAAGCCGCCACATACGCCTCATCCGTTTTGTTCTTATTGTGTCAAAGCTTGTTCTTGCCTTAAACCCTTTCAAGAGATCATTTACTTAGAGACTTTCCAAGCTGTTGATGGAATTTCATCATTAGTAAAACCACGTTTCAATTGCATTAGCTCTTCACAGCTCATCACTTTAGCATTTCAGAGTGTTTTATCATGGAGGTCAATGATTAACTCAATATTCAGATATTCAGTGTTTCAAAAACGTGGCTTTTTTGGCCATTATTACTTTATCTCTATAAACATGGCCGAGAGTCAGGTGCACAAAAACAAAACATAAAATCTGGACTGCAGTGAAGCATGGTGGAGGTTCTGCAAAAAGGAGTTGATGTCAATGACGTTCTCAATGTTGAGAAATACAGGCAGATACATCATGGAAATCCATCAGGGAGGCCATAAATGTATTCTGCAGCAGGACAATAACCGTAAACATAAATTCAATAAGAACTATCTCCAGTGACAAGAACACTACATACTGGAAGTGATGTTTTTGGAGAGTCCTGATCTCAACATCATCGAGTGTGTTTGGGATTACTTGAAGAGACAGAAGGAAGTGAGGAAGCTACATCCACAGAAGATCTATCTGTGCTTATTTCTCCTAGATGTTTGGAGTGTGCCTGGTACAATCGCTGCTAAAATCAACCGGAACGGGTCGTCAAACCAATTACTGATTTGATTTCCCTTGTCTTCTTTCTTTGGATTTTGTACATTGATTAAAATAAATTATTAACACTTCCATTTTTGAAAGCAATCTCTATTTACAGTACTTTGTCACTCCTAATCTTGAACAGAACTGTGTAAAATGTAATAAAAGAAGTGTTAGTAAAATATGGAAAGAGATTTTTTTTTCTTCAGTGTTTGCTTTGAAGCCTGTGTTCATAAATCCCAAACACTTCTTTTCCCTAACAAAAGAAGGTGGCAAAGCTGATACCATCCACAAAGGCACCAGCTGCTGAAACAGCTGGACACAAGAGAGACAAAAACATTTACCTTACAACAAATCCAAAGCCTGGCCTATGGTGCCAGAATCATCAAAGGTCACACTGTGCCTTTAAATCCAAAGGGGAGGTGTCACCTCTGCTGGAGAGTCTCAAGTAGAGCAGGTCAGCAAGAGTTGGGTTTCCGACTGCGGTATTGGCTGATCATCTTGGCTTCTGAGCACCTGCCTTAAGCACAGCCTTGTCTAATCCCTTGTTCTTTGAGCTAGAAAAGGGAAACGAGACGAGTGATCCAGACATCCAGCGTCGTTCTCTCGTCTCTCTCCAGCTCAGTGCCTGAGGAATCACATCTCATGGCTTTTAAGAGATGCAGAAGCTGAGGTGTATGGTCTGGGGAGATAAACAAAAGAGCTGGGAGGATAGTTCTGAAAGAGCAGATCTGCAGAGCTCTCCAGATAAGCTATTTATGATGGGGATTATAATTTCTGGATTGGAGGAAGGGGATTTTTGAAGGGTTTTCAAAGATAGAAGGGTTTTTGACATTAAATCTTTAAATTAAACTAAAGTATGACAGAATTTTAATTTCAGTTTATTTGTAATTTTATTTTAAATAGTAATGCAATATTTTACAAAGCCATATTGTTTATTACAAATGTGAGTGTCTGTTATGCACCATTCTAACAAATATTGATTTTTTTTAAACATCCAGACTAGTAACACATTACCATTTGGCACTTTAATCCACATGCTTTTATAATCTCATTGATTAAAAAATAAATGAATAAAAATAATTGATCCATCTATAAAATTAATGGTATGGTAATTTGCACTTCAAATCTTAGATGTTTCTTGTGGCTAGTCACTAGGTTTGCACACAAAAATGGTGGACACTACAGGCTTTTTATTGGTGAATTTTACAAAAACCGGAAGCTCTCTCTCTGAGTGTAAACTTACTTCCGGCAAGCTTGCACCTATTGTACAGAGCGCTAAAAGTTGATCCTTTATTATTATTATTATTATTATTATTATTATTATTATTATTATTATTATTATTATTATTATTATTATTATTATTATTATTATTATTATTATTATTATTATTATTGTATATTATTATTATTATTATTATTATTATTATTATTATTATTATTATTATTATTATTATTATTACTATTATTATTATTATTATTATTATTATTATTATGTTAATCTGAGCATGTTTCTATGTATGGTCTCAAAAGCATTGCTTTTATAACGGGGCAGTTCTCTGTTAATTCTTTCAATATTTACTTGCTATTTCAAACACTTAACCAAATTTTCATATAGTTTAAGTTATATTGACAGAATTGTCCCATTTAAGTAGTGTACCCCTTTAACCTGGCAACTATAATATGAAATGTATATATATATAACAACAGAAATGTTAGATGTGTCTAATTTTTTTTTTATAAGTCTATTTTGATTTACCTTTTCACCATCATTACTCACGGTAAATGGTGGATATTTTAGGACAATAATCAATTAGTCCCCAGGGAACATATATTATTATAACAACAATGAACTTTAACAATATAAAAAATGAAATGTGGTGTTTTAGTTTTTGGTGTTTTTTCTGCTCATTCGTGGGTCACGAAACACTGGTCCCTGGAAATGGATCATAAAACAGCAGTTCTACCAGATCTGGTTCCTGCTGAGCTCCACAGTGCAACAGAACCGAAGATATGCTTCTCTTTCTTCCTTTATTTTAGTCTTTCTAAACTGTGCTTGTGTTTCTTCACAGTCTTTCTTGTAAAACTGCTGGAATGGTGTTTATCCATTTAGCCCCAAAACTTAAACGTAAGCGTGTTTAACATCAAAACGACATGCTTCTCTGTCTCACTAATGCATACACCAGAACTAAGTTTAGTTTAACTAAATCGGTCTATTGAGCCACTCTTTTGTTGCCTTGGCTTTGCGTTTGAGTTACTGTCATGTTCATATACTCATCAATGATCATTTGCAGTGCCTTGCCAGTGAAAACAATGTTGTCTTGCGAGATGAACACAACTGACTCCATTTTGTCATCTACAAATGAAACACAACGATACACACAGTACAGTGCAAAAGTTTGAGGCAGGTGCTGAAAGGTGCCTGTAAAGAATACGTTTAAAAATGAAATGAACAATGAACAAAAGGGATATCTAAATAAATCAGCAATTCTTCTTGGTTTTTGAAGAATATCTTTTCAAATTAGGCACAGATCTTCAGCTTTCTCATCCTTCTGTCTCTTCATGTAATCCCATACACACTCGATGAGGTCAGAGCTCTCACTGGGGGCATGCCAATACTTCAAGTATTCTTGTTATTCTATATGCTGATGAACTGTATGTTCACTGTTTCCTGTGCACTGTACTACAGCCAAATATTTACAATTTTAACTCGTGAGTCCAGAGCACCTTCTGCTTTTTTCTGCACTCTAGATCTTATGTTTTTATGCATACTTGATATGCTTGGCCTTTTTCCCATGTCAAAGGGATGGACTTTTTGCTGCAACTCTTCACTAAAGACCTTATCTGAGCAGACTTCTCCAGGAAAGAGATGGGTGTCGCTAGGTTCCACTAGTTTATACCAGTTCTGAGCAGATGGCACTGTTGGAAAGCTTCCAGTTTCAAAATGTAATACGCTTGATGTTTCTATCTTTTGCTGCACAAGCTCATTGGCAGACCCCTGCTTTTGCAATCCTCAAAATTACTTCTTTCCTGAGCAAGAAACAGAGTATTGTGCTACATTTTTTAATGACTATGATCCCAGCTACTTTAAGATCCACCTGTTTTTTTCCTTGTTCTGTCCTGCTAAAAGTCACCACACAGGGGAGTAGACGCTTCGTTTGAGCTGGACAGTTTTGTTTTCTCCAGGGAGGGAACACCTGGTGTGTGTTTCCTCCTCTGGATGGAAGCAGTAAATTTATGCAGTTATTTATTTTTCCCATGGACAAGTTTGCATTAATTACATCAGGACAGGAGGGTGTTAAAAAGAAAGGTGGGGGGTGGATGAGAGATGTGGGTGAGGGGCAAAGATTCATGAGTGGGAAGAATTCCTACCTGAACATACCATATACGTTTGTTACAGTAAGTGAGGTGCCGTTTGTACTTAACTACACACATATACACAGAACACCTACCTCTCCCTCACTGTAGTTCCAGTTTATGAGTATTATAAAACAAACCACGTTGTCATGTTAGAAATGAACATTTTGCCTCTTTCAAAATGTTGACAAGCAAATATAAGATTTTCTGGCAATTTTTTTCTCAATGGGACACAGGGAAACTGACCCAAATGATCTAAAAGAACTGATCAAAATTCATCATTTTCAAAATAGTGCAGTTTTAGCCTTAAAGATGGAGTTTCAAATTCATATTGGATTTGCGAAAATGATTACATGCCTCTTTTCTATTGTCCAGTTCCTCTATCCTGCTCCGAGGGCTTCACAGAGCTGGGCTATTACAATGGCACAGTTTCCCAGACGGACTCGGGCTCGCCTTGTCTGAAGTGGACTGAATTCCCAGATTACGTACAGCAGTATCCAGGCAGGGGTCTGGGAGAGCATAGCTTCTGTCGAAATCCTGACCGTGAATCCAACCCATGGTGCTTTTTCAGACAGAGCTCAGGAGCAATTGGTTGGGCCTACTGTGACTGTCATCAAGGTGAGTGCTTGAAAATCTTATATTTATTTATATAGATAGGTTATTTTTATTCTTTTCACTTTAGCAAATGAAAAAAAAGGAAAAGAGTTTTTGTTAGTCTTGCAGATTATCTGATGAGTTTTCACCTGTCTCTCTATCAGCTTAATTGTTTTCCGGGCGCGCTCATCAGCTTGAGCCGCGGCACCTTTGCGCGCACCGGTCTCTCGTTCTAATTAGTCGCTGCCTATTTAGCTGCGCTTCTCTCTCCGCTCTGAGTCGGAAGATTATTCTCAACCCGTGAGTCACTACAACAATTTCTGCGTTTCTAACCTCCTGCTCTGTTCTAGTGGAAACCTACCTTCAAGGTCCAGTCTGGTCCTGCGCTGTGGGGTTGGTTCGGGTCAGCGTGAGTATCTCCGTCGGCTCGATCCTTCCCCGGCATTCACGCTCTCCTATCTCCTCTCGCTCAGCTCTATCAGGCGGTGGTTGCCAGCGTAGAGGGACATCCTTTCGTCATCCTCATTCCTGTGTCCTGTAGCTCCACTCCTACGGAGTTCTGTTCAAATTCTATTTTGCCCTTTTTGGATTCCAGCCAGACGGCCTGTGGTTTTGTTGAACATTCTCTCAATTTCAGTGAAAGAAAGAAATAAAACTTCTTTTCAAGATTATTCCCTCTTGCATCTGGGTTCTTCTCCTCCACGACACACAGTTGATCCTAACAGTTTTTAAACGATTCTCCTGAACATAAATGATAGACATTGCAGTAAATACCATTATGGCTTTTTAATAGCTCTGCCACAAAAAGTATGTTTAGAAATTAGCCTAAAATGTTTTTAAAAGCCCAAAGTTACTGTAATCAACTAACGTTGATTTATATAATGCAACAATGTAAGTGTTGCCAGTATGCTACTGTAAAAACTAAATGAGATGTGTCCCTCAGAAGGTGAAAGAAGTTATTCTGGACAATCAAAAATTGGGCATAATCACTTTTTGTGGTACAACAGATGCTCACCGCACCAAACAGGGAAATAGGAAAGAAGAAGAGCAAGAAGAAGACGATGACAGAGAAGAATTTAAAGAACACATAGAAAAGATCCTGGTTGTCGAGTGGTTTATGCTGTTGGTGGCTGATCACAGGGCCATTTGTTTCCTGTACAAAGTTGCTATGAAAAAGTGAGATGAGTGCCACCGAGCGGTCCTACTCACGTCATCAAAAGAGCCAGCTTTCAGTGGTCGATCTCCTTGCAAAAAAGGGAGCCCTGAGCTGAATCTGCCTCCTCCCAGGGCAGGGCATGCAGGGTTACCACCTGATCCTGAAAAAGAACCGATGAGACCCTGGAGATGAATCTGGGCCTGGGCCTGATGGTAACCAGGGAGACTCTCTTAATTGACCCTCTTAATTGAGGCCAGAGCCAGCAGAAGTACTGCCTTCAGTTAGAGGACTCGCAGTTCTGCTGACCAAGGGGCTCAAAAGGTGACATCCTCAGCCCAAGGAGGGTGATGGAGAGGTCCCGGAGGCATCTAGCCCCCCTGAGAAATCTCACTGTCAGTTCGTGGCTACCGACTGATTTCCCTTCAGTAAGCAAGCTCGAGTAGTGGACGCTTACATTTTTTTTATATATTTATGTATTTAGCAGATGCTTTTATCCAAAGTGACTTACATTGGGAGTAAACATCAAGCAGTTTGGTACAAAGTGGATTGATCAGAAGACATACACATAGAACACTTTCAAGCTAGTACAGAAAATGAATTCAAATCAGTGCTTCAGAGGGTATTTTATTTTTATTTTTATTAAGTTAAGTTAGTAAGTGCTCTCGAAAGAGTAAAGTTTTTAGTTGCGTTTTGAAGGTGTAAAGAGATTCAGCTTTCCATAATGGGACGGTAACGGGTGTTCCAGAGTCTTCACCACAGAGGGTGGTAGAGGCTTGGGGTCCACCACAGACGGATATGCCATATCTGTAAGGACCAGAGGTCTGGCCGCGGGTGCCTGAACCCCCCCCCCCAACCCCCCTGAGTCAGTAGATCTGGTCAGTCCCCAAGGAGGGACTGTTACGAGTGCCGATAGTATGGGGAACCAAGCTCTGTCTGGCAAAAGGGGCACGACAAGAAGCAGCTCGTGCTCATCCTCCCTGACCTCCTTGCTATAAGGCTCACTGGGGGAAACACATATAAGTGTTTCTTCCTGGGCCAGCAGTGGGCCAGCGCATTTGTGTTCTCGTTGGAGGCAAACAGCTCTACCTGGGCCTCCCTGAAAGTGTACCTAATCTGCTGGACAACCAGGGGATGGAGTCGCCATTCTCCTGCTTACACCATCCTGGTGGTTGATGTCACTTACGCCAGAATCACCTACGCCCGCAAATCAACCTGCCCGTTATATAAGTTCGGCTGAGTGTCTGATGGAAATTCGTTCCCAATCAGGTTTTCCACCAACATACGTCTCAGGAACCGACTGAAACGGAACAGCTGATCTTGCTGAGGCTGACAGTTCCCCTGCAGGATATGATGGAGGAAGCACAAGAGAGAAAGAAGGAGAAATATCAGGAGCTTGTGGAGGACTTTCAGAGTAACGATTGGAAGACCAGATGTATGCCAATGGAGGTGGACAGCCAGGGATTTGGTAGCCACTCTGTTTGTAAGGCCTATGGTACACTGTGCATAACAGGTGCTAATCTGAGGTGAGCCATAAACAAGAACACAGAGAAAGCTTCCTGATCAAGATCACATGGATAAAACCTGAATCACCCAGTGACTCCAGGAAACACTGAAGATGTGTCACAGAAAGGTTGCATCACAAGATGTTTATAGAAATTAGTTCCTCCAGATTTTACTGAAGAATATTCAGCAAATCTTCAATGAGTGTTTGCAAGATAATGCGTCTTGGTGCCTGCTTAGAGAAAAGTTTGAGTGAGATCCATTAACTCATCGGGGAGTTTAGTCTAGAGGAGGCTGTTAACGCTTCCCTGCTGAGAGAAACATAGGCCTTTATGACTCAAAATCAGCTTAAGATGTTAAGTTTTAACGTTTTTCAGATGATAATGCTTTGTTTCTGATTCCTGGCACGTATCTACTGGAAGACTGCTGTGATTCACATCAGCCATAAATTCAGAAATCAGTGGTGACATTCCCAATCACTTCATATGCATTGTTCTCTCTAAAATCATGTGGATTTACAAGTAACATATGCATCAAAACATTCTTTAGATTCTGCACATAACTTTGACAAAAGGAGTTTGAGAAAAAAAGTGGAATAATCAACATTTAGTTCTTCTGTCTGTAGGGTAATATTAGAGGTGTGATTAGGTTGATAAGTACTAGCTCTCTCAGTGGCTTAATTTTATGAGTGATCTGAATAAAATGCAATAAATCATCTATAATGAACTACTTTTTTTCTTTTTGCTGCTCATTAATGTCAACTACAACCCCTGGTAAAAGGCACACTTTGAAGACATTCAATCCAATGTTTTATTTAGAAAAAAAAACTAAAAAAAAAAAACTAAGCAAAGACATGCTACTATATATTTAATTTAAGAAATGTGGGTAAACATGAGTTGGTCAAGTGTCCATCCAGGTGCGGATAGCGCGTTTAATTTGCTCAATTTGCATGCGGTGTGAACACACGGTAATGGCAGCCGTCGCTTCCATATCTGACTCACAAGCCCTTATCATTAATGATTATCAAAAGGTTCTTAATTTCTTCAGGCAGTTGCCTTTATAGTCATTTTAATTTAAAACGGTTTTAAATTAAAAAAAGATTTATTTTTTTTTTGTTTCATTTGAATGAGATCAACTACATTCCAAGAATGTATTTAGAAATCTTGTTTTATTCTGTTTAGATGTTATTTATGGTTTTCATTTGGCTTTTCTGTTTGTAAAAGCTGTTTCTTTAGGTTATTTCTTACAGTCTGGCTACAGACTCTACTTTCTCCTCATTTGTTCCTCATGAAGTGACATCAATCTCTCTCTTTCCTCCCCCTTCAGGAGCTGTGAGGATAGTAGGAGGTTCATCCTCAAACAGTGGCCGACTGGAAGTGTACCTGAATGGCCAGTGGGGCTCAGTGTGTGACACGCACTGGACAGACCGGGATGCCAGCGTTGTGTGTCGACAACTTGGTCTGGGGTATGAAAATATTTCTCTACTGAAATAATGATTGTTTATTTTTGTAAATTTGCAAAGTATTTGATGTCACTACCATGACTTCAAACCAGCATCAATTCTTATAGGTACTTTTTTATAGGACTATAGTCAGGTGTATGAAACCAAACAGAAACTAATGATCATCATTGTCATGCGTAGGTTGGAACCCAGTCAGGAACTGAAACAGAAACAGGGTTTGAGTCATTCAATTTCCAACCTGCTTGTTCCCTTTTCAATGGGGTCTGCTGGTGCCTACCTCCAGCGCACATTGGGTGAAAGGTGGGAGTACACCCTGGACAGGTCTCCAGTCCATCGCAGGGCAACATTCACTCACACATTCACACCTAAGGGGAATTTTGATTATTTAATAAATCTAACCGCATGTTTTTAGTGGCTCATGAATCTACAGTTCAGGGGCGGCATGGTGGCGCAGTGGGTAGCACTGTGGCCTTCCAGTTATAAGGTTATCGGTTCAAGGCTCACCGGTGACCTTCTTGGAAGGAGTTTGCATGTTCTCCCCGTGCTTGCGTGGGTTTCCTCCGGGTACTCCGGTTTCCCCCACAATCCCAAAAACATGTGGTTAAGTTAATTGACTAATCTAAATTCCCCTTAGGGTGTGAATGTGTGAGTGAATGTTGCCCTGCGATGGACTGGTGACCTTTCCAGGGTGTACCCCTGCCTCTCGCCCAATGTGGGCTGGAAGATAGGCACCAGCAGACCCCTGTGACCCCGAAAGGGAAGAAGCGGGTATGAGAATGAATGAATCTACAGTTCTAGTGTTTTTTTTAATTCTTCTGGAGCCCAGATGGTGAAGGTGTGTTTATATCTGATTTTGGATCAAATTCTGGCTCATAGATGTAAGGTTGCATTACGTTTCCTCCAAACGCTATTAAAGCGTCTATTAATGTTGCTTTAATAAAATTTGATCAATCAGTATCAAATCTACCTCACATCTACGTTGACCTTCAGACAGTGCCTTTCCATACAGGTCATGAATATGCAAATCAGTAACCAATAGGTGAATAACGGGGGTAGTAACAAAGTTTTCTGAATAAAAATTTCAGCTCATTTCCGGAAAAAGCCTTGGCTAGAAAATAAAGGATTGAATTTGATTTTAATTAAAATAGAGACTTTTTAAGTAAAAGAATCACATTTCCCATACAACTAGACCAATCTGAACAACATACTAATAAAAATAACCTCTAAATAGGATGACCTATCACACTTACTTAAAGTAATTTTACTTCGAGTAGCATAACTTATTTTATGCTACATTATGCTATTTTTGACAAATAGTGCATCACCATTTTCTCATAGTATTTACAAACGTCACTAAAACTCCCCAAAAATTGTGATTAAGTTAGACATCCGAAAGTGTACTCTAGAAGCTACCACCAAAATATTAAGTAGATGTAATTGGCTACTTCCCATCTTTGTATTGATGATTTGCTCTGTGCTTCTTTATTTGTTGCAGAGAGATTGGCACGGCTCTCCAGCACTCGTATTTTGGCCCTGGCTCCGGACTCTTTCATTACGCCCGCCTTGGCTGCCGTGGCGATGAGAAATCCTTACTGGAGTGCAGGAGCAGGAAGTTTGTAACTAGTGATTGTAACCATGGAAACGAAGCGGGAGTGGTTTGCGCACCACCTGAAGGTCAGTGTGTTTTCTGTGAGCGTGAAGCTAATGACCTTTCGAGTGACGCATGCTGTAAACACTGCTGCATTTAGATGCCCTTACCAACCCTCAGAGCTCCAAAAGCAGAGGAATTTTTTAAGCTGGAGAAAAGGCTCACGTCTAGTTCTGAGAAGATAGAATTCATCTAACGCCTCCATGTCTGCTCTTGTGAGAAACACTCCAACGGAATAAACAACTGCTCCTACTCTAACCAACAAATCTGACTGTGAGAGCGACTTGTTTTTTCATGCTGTGTCGTGCTGCATCGTGTTGCTAGCTTGAAGAGTGACAAAATGCTAATTAAGACAATTCAGTTGGAAATTAAGTCATAAAATGATTTGTTATTCATGCACTCCACCTTAAATTCAAGTTTAAACAATATGCAAAGATTGTCAAAGTTGATTGATAAAATTTAACTTTTCAGTTAAATTTTAACAGTTTTTGTCCCACTAGTTTTCTTTTAAAGATGTTAGAATCCTTTAGTAAAGTATTAGAACTTGTATATTTATATTGCTGCCACATATATTTGGTCTGTTTTCTTTTTATAATGTTGTATGTAAGATGGTGCAGGTGGTTGCAAGGTCATTTTTCAACATACTAATAATATTTTGGTTGCAATACGTGACTGAAATTATAAAAGCTAAAGCCTTGAAAGAATTAGGCGAAAACCAAACCTTTTATAAAGGGACACAAGTTCTCTATGTTTAAAGTAAAGGTGCTGAAGAAATATTCAGAAGGGGTCTCTATATAGAAGCTTTAAAATATTGAGGAGTAGCTTGTTCTGAATCAGAAATCCTAGGTGTAGTTTAAAAATGGTCTTTTCTGCCAGTAACTGAAAGTCCATCCAACGTATACTGCAGAAATTACACTGAGTGGTTAAGATCGAAGCTTAGACGCTTTCACACTTTAGAATGAATTCAGAAGCCTGTGGGTACAAGCCAAATTAAACATATGCCTAAATGCTATACTTCAATGACCCGTGGCTCAAAGAAAAAAAACAAAGGCTTGACAAAACAAAAGCTTGACAAAAAAACAAAGGCTTGACAATTGACATCAAGGAAAAAAAACAAAGGCTTGACAATCATTAACAACAAAGTAAAAATGTGGTCATTGGTCACGTTTCAACATGCCTACAGCTGTGTTATAACAGAAATAATTACCGGTAACTCTCCCGTTTCACCAATGTTACACCTTGTTATAAAAGAAAAGACGTTGGATTGATAAAATAACGCATTTTATATCAAGAAAATGCAATGGAAAGACTTAAAGAGCCTCTATCATCATTTTGAAAAGTTGTTCTTTTGGTTTTTGAAGACCCCAACAACAAATTGTATCTCATCCAAGGGCAAAAAAACTTTTTTTTTTCCTTATTTTTAAATGACTCAGTAATGAGTCGTTTTATGTTACGCAACCTGTGATGATTGATAGTTTGAACCGTCTGCTCTCTCCTTTTCACTTGTATATCATGTAAAAAGTGCATGAAAAGTCAACAACACATGATGGTGCCTTATCGGAATAAACCTGTGTCCGAGGAGGTGCTGAGAGTCGCCTCCTTAGTATAAAAGACTAGAACTCGATACACAACACTTTGACATTTAAAACTCAAAAGATATGTTCCTCCATCTTATACCTATGTTATAAACAATATAAAATGTAATTTTTACATTGTTTTGTATTTATATTTTAATTAATAAAAAATAGCAAGAAGATAATTGAAGAAATAAATTAAACCCAGGCTCAGGAATCATTGCAAATTAGTAAAGAATATGAAATAAAAGGAATGCAAATTTTTGGTTGAAATTATAGAAAAAGTTTACTGTAAAAGACAAAAAACTCTAATCCATCTGCCTCCAGAGTCACTCCTGAAGAGTATTGCTTCAAACAAGCCATTCAACCAATAAAGGCCAACAGAAGAAACAAGTCGGCCACTTTATTAGGTACACCTGTCTAACTTCTTGTTATCTAATTAGCCAATCACATGGCAGCAACTCACAGCGTTTGGGAATTGAGATATGGTCAAGACAATCTGCTGCATTTCAAACCGAGCATCAGAATGAAGACGAAAAAGGATTTAAATGACTTTTGATGTGAGATGACTGTTGGTGCCAAACTGGTTTGAGTTTTTCAGAAACTGCTGAGGAGAATGGTTTGAAAAAAAGAAAATATCCAGTGAGCGGCAGTTTTCAAGGAGCCATTCATAAGAGAATGGCCAGATTGGTGTTGGTGGTGTAATGGTGTGGGGGTAATTTTCTTGGCACACTCTAGGGCTATTAGTACCAATTGAGCATTGTGTCGACCCCATAGCTTCCTTGAGTACTGTTGCTGATGGCTACATCTTCTGATTGCTACTTTCAGCATGAATCATCTCAGACTGGTTTCTTTAACATAACAATGACACTGTCCACAGTCACAATAGGAAAAATCTGCAGCAACTGCATGACGCTATCATTTCAATATGGACCAATTTCGCTGAGGAATGTTTCCAGTACCTTGTTGCGTCTATGCCATGAAGAATTATTGCAGTTCTGGAGGCAAAAAGTGTCAAACCTGGTACTAGCAAGGTGTACCCAATAAAGTGAGTGTGCATATGTTTTTTTTTTAAACCGCACTCTGTATCACTTTTGTTACATGTTAGAGACTCCATGTTTATAATAAATTGTCGGTTAAAGCACAGTTTAATATCAATTCAAATTAATAGTTGTAATTAATGCTTTTTTCCCAGGTAAAGGTAATTGGGACATTTCAAATCTACAGAGACGAGAAGAGAGTTGAGAAGCACAGCATGTGTTACGAACGCCATCAAATCATTACGTTATCTTTGAAATGCCTCTATTCCTACTTCTTCATCCACTTATAATGACTTAAATTGGCACTGACATTTTATTGATATGGCCCAGTGGGGCCTTCTTACCTTTGTGGATTCAAAAGAACCGTGCTTTTTTTTATACAAAGACCAAATTCCTAGGAAAAAAAAACCAGAGAGACGGGGCTAGAAAGCAAATCAATGCTGTCTGAAATGATGAGTGCTTGCTAAGAGGTTTATTGAAGGCACAATCAGATAGAACACAGACAGAAGTGCACTTTGCAGGGATATTTTTGCAACCCTTGAGTTGAGAAGACAAGAATTGTGTGTTATTATGTGTGAAATATCATTGGAAGAAATCCGATGAGAGATGTATGTGGCACATCCTGGGAGTCGGTGTATTTATTACTGTGTGTGCGGCCGTGGCATATTATTTCTGCTTTGCTCTGTCAGGCAATGGCCCTCCTCTACGCTTGGTTGGGGGGGAGGAGGACTTTGAGGGACGGGTCGAGGTTTTCCATGATGGCCGCTGGGGGACCATTTGTGACGATCAGTGGGATGACATGGATGCTGAGGTGGTCTGCAGGCAGCTCGGGCTGGGGTGAGTTCAGTGGACAGATAATACATCAAACGCTACAGCTCACACCCCTGTCATGATTTATCTCAGGGTAATATTCAGCTCTTGGAATTTACACCAGCGGCTTTCAGAATATCGATCTTAGATGACAAATTTCAACTCACTGGGCGCATTATTCTTAAATTAATGAATACATTACAATCAGCAGTGCTCTCTTGAGTCTGAACTTTAAGACAGCAAAGTATAAATAATTAAAACTGTAAGCAGCAATCAAAGGACTCTCGCACCCCTTGAACACCTTAAAGTGGCTGAAAAATGTAGGAAAATTAAATCACCCAGGGGGCACTATGAATGGCTTGTATAAATTTCTGTTTTTCTTTTTTGGACAATTTTCTTATCACAGATGTCAATTTTTCCTGTGACCACTTGGTGGCACAACTGGGAGTATATTTGTAGATGTGTTCAGACATAGACTAATAATAAACAGTGGTACCCCGAGATACGAATGCTTTGAGTTACGAAATGTTTGAGATACAAAAGGTCTCGCAGGAGGATCTCTTCCAGATCCTGGAGCTCCACTCTCCTGTTGCAGACAGTGCTAAAAAGGGGCTGATACACTTTAAAACACATTAAATCAGTTTTAAATCAAGCGAAACATTATGTATAGATTACCAATAATGTGCTATAACAAAAACAAGGTGTTGTAAAAGAAATAACATTCATGACGTGGAAAGTGCTGTTCTATAGCGCAAGAAACCCTGTGACGCGTTCTCAGAAGCGTCTCTCCATCTGTCTGCACTCGTGCTTGAAACAGTGTTGGTGTTTATAATTCTTGAAATATCTCGAGAAAGTTAACTCTCATACGTAGTGCCGTAATGTAGCACAGAATTACATTCAGAATGACTTTTAAGAGGCGTACGAGAACATGCAAGTTACGCACTAAATAATTAAGTTTAAGTAAGTAATTTTGAAAGCGATTTTATTCCATACTTTTAAGTCTTGGTAGCATACATATGTACTGAGTTTAATTCGCCTACAACAAACTGTTAGCACACCATGAGATGAATTACATTAGGTGGCACTATAGAGCAATTTTTCAAATGTAACTTTTTACCACTTCTGATGTTTGTGCGAAATTTGGTGATTTTTTTGAACCTCAAAAATGCACTGAGGGAAACAAAACATTAATATTCTGGGCAATTACATTAGGGTACTATACACCTTTGGTGCTCGAGTCCTAACGAGGGCTGCACCAAAGGAATACAATGTCTTAAAACAATAGCTTTCTTGCAAGCCCTGGAGAACCTGGTGTTTGCCATGATCTAAATAAGAACCTTCCGAACAGTGTTTCTTCATTTCAATGATTTCATTGTTTTTAACTGATTTAAACTCACAGAAGTTGATTTGTTTATTCTTTTGTGATCTATTTTGTGTGTCTGTCAAGTTTGGGTGGTTTGACAGAACCGAGATATAGAAATAGCTGGCAAGCAAAACAAAGCAAAAGCTTTGTCCTGCATCTCTTTTCTATTTATTGTGCTTTCTTTCTTTTGTCTTTGCGGGTTTGTGTGTATATTATCGCATGTCTCTTTGTTGCCGTCAACATTCACCGTCTGATCAAGCGCCCTTCTTCTGCTGTTGTGTGGTGCCCTTTATGATTTATGCATGAGATTATTCTTTGTTTAATGAGGTGCTGATGCTGTGCCTTTTTTTATTTAATGTTTTTAGTTCAGAGCTAGTCCATAATGCCTGTCAGTGTATTCCCCCGTCAAGCAAGGTTTCTGTTTTGTTCTTTGTAATTTAATAAAAAGCTGTTGATGCAACCTGGCACAGGTGCAGTCACGGAACTAGTTACAGGGATAGCAAAAAGGTGGGAGGGAATAGTCAAATCAGAGAGCAGCTGGCCAATAGAAACAACAAGCAATATGCTCACATGACAAAGATACAGACAGACAGTCATGTACATTAGGTCAAAGTGAAAGATGCAGGTTTTCTGCTAAAATACTTGACTTGGACTAGATGAGACAGAGATCGATCATCAGATGTAACGAGACTGGACAAGGATAGTAGGGGATGGGAGTGTGGTTGCCAGGGCTGTGCCACAATAAAAGAATAAAGTTGAAAAATTAAGAATTAGTACTTTAAATGTTATAAAATGTATTTTGGAGAATTTTCGAAAGAACTACATGGGATCACATGCATTTAGACAGCTATTATAATATGAAAATTTACAGTACCATCCTTTAAAATGAATAACTACTGTATATTTGAAGTTATGGCAACCGTAACAGTCACAGCTTGAATTTTACATCTTTCAAAACCTTTAAAAGAAACAGTTTTGAACTGTGTAAAAGATGGTAATCTTTCGATTTAAAACCTTGAATTGTATAGGTATTAACTGTTTTTATAGCAACAAAAATATGTTAATGAGACAGTTCTAAACGTATATATTTACGCATATAATATATATATTTTATTAGTATGAGTATTTTATTTTTTTTTAGTCAGCCGAATTTTTTTTTTTGTGAGTCGAAGGTTTTTTTCAGCAGACCTTAAACAAAAGTAGAGAGAAATAGGCCTTTTGTGTACAATTTAAATTTTTAATGAGCTGTTCATTCATTCCCTTTCCAACCCTCTTAAACCCACACAAGCACGGGGAGAACATGCAAACTCCTTCCAGGAATGTCACTGGCGAGCCTCAAACCAGCAACCTTCTAACTGGAAGGCCAGTGCTGCCCACTGCCCCACCGTGCTGCCCTGAATGAGCTGTTAAAAACACAAAATAATGAGTGTGATGATACCTTAATAATAGCGAGGCTTAGATTCCCTATACTGACTTCTCTGCCGTCCCGTTTCTTGTACTGTCCTTCACTTTCCTATTCGAAAAAGAAAAAAAAGACAATATTTAAGACATTGGTCACCAAAATAAAGGTCACAAGAGGACTACAGATGCAAGATGAGAGCAAAACAGTTGTAAGGTCAAAATAAATGTCCAAACCCAAAAGGCACCGATGCTCAAAACTTAACTCAAGGACTTCTGAAACAGGGAATATCTATAGAAAACTCTAACAAGAACTGAAATCAAGAAAGAATTAATCTGAGCTTGTGATTGGTGCAGCCGTGTCTACACCAGCAACCACACCAACACTGGGAAGAGCACAGAAATAGTAAGCAGCTTCTTAGTAGATGCCCAATGAAACTAAACATTGTTCTGATACAATTTCATTGTTAAAAGAACTTCATATATGCCAGGGGTCTCAAACAAAGGCCGCATATGATATGAAAATATGTCCCCCACCTCAATACGAAAGTTTGATATGAATAGAACTTTACATTGTTTTGTGTGGAGCTAGATGAAACTACCAATCACGGTAGATTATGTGGCTCTCAGGGCGGGACATCAAGAGAATGACAGTTACAGCAGCTTTGCCATTTTGTGTTTTCTTCCTTGTCTGGCTGGCTGCCTTATTTCTATTGGGCACAAGCGGACGCTCGACTAAAAGATATAAGGCGTGACGCCTATTCCATCAATTGGATGGGCTAGAAGGAGACAAGGTTCCCGCACACACACGCACACGCAAACACACACATGCTTCCTGAACTTACGCTCATGTTTAAAACACTTAAACATTTTTTAAAGTTGCTTCCAGCAAAACATTACAAGTATGCACATGCACACTTAATATCTGAAGTGTGCATGTGCATAAATCACGTGTCCTTTTGCAATAATAGTCCCTGGTAACCTGGACCCATTTAAGGGTTGCTCCATTAATTGATGCAGTCTCTGTGCGTCTGATTGAAACTTCAATCCGACAGTGACACCAAGTGCAATTATACGTATTACAAAGCCTCAAAGATGTCCTTTTCAAAGCATGCAGTGAAGAGAAAGGTTGATGATGAGCACAGACTATTTCAGGAAAAGTGGGAAATGCAGAATTTCTTTGTTGAGCTCAGGGGCACCACAACCTGTTTTTTATTTATTTTTTGGCAAAAAATGTAAAGAGATTTTTAAAAACAATTGTAAACGCATCTTGGTAGAATGGCCAAATTATTACTCCATGAGGAGAAAGTACCTGACTGGACGAGATCTGAAAGAAATCCATGTTAACCCAAAATGGTTAATTAATTTGTTACTAAAGTCAGACTTGTGCTGGAAATTCTAACTTTTGGAAATTTTAGAGATTAAAATGAGCTTTTAAATTGAAAGGTAAGCAACATTTTAAAATGAAATCAGATATCAAAATAAAGATGCTGTCAGGGCTTTAAAAAGAAAAGAAAGAAAGAAAGAAAAAAAGGGAATTTTTCTATAATGATTTTATTGTGGAAAACATGATGCGTCACAGCCTCACCCAGATTCTGTCTCTGGCAGCCCCTGGGTTATTTGAGTTTGAAACCCCTGATTTATACAATGATATATTAATTGAATCCCAGAGATGTTTGAAATAATTGGAGTAGAAGTAGATTTGCTAGCAGCTAGCGTGATTTATTTTAAGGGTTTTAAAGAGAGTTGTTTCCAGACTGGTATGTCCACTCTAAGTGCTTGATGCGTAGAAAAGTGAATTATTTATTTAGTTCTGTTTTATTTTTGCTCTATCATCACGTGAAGATGATGTAGAAAAGAAAAGTGCAGATGCTGCTGGAGATAAAACACATGACGTCAGTTAGTGCTGCTAAATGAAAAAATTAAATCACATGTGTGTTAGTTTCTGTGCAGTTTAACGTGACGGTGTCGGTGCAGGGTATCATGTGCCTCCACAACTCAATGTTTTTTTGAAAAACAATGTCCTTAACACATATATTATAAGAAGTTTAAGTATGTTAACACAGAACCCATTCAAATCCCTCTGGGCAGTTTCAGAGAATATCTGAATGTAAAAAAGTGGGACAAATGTACTGTGTGTTTACTGTGAAGTTGTATTATTTTTTTATAGCTTATTGGTAAGAATTCACAAAATTCACAAAGGATAAAAAGCCAACGTTGCTGGATTAGTTGAGATAACAATTTGTGTTTAATGAAGTTAAATCCAACAATCAGTTTGTGCCAAGCGTACTGCACACAATCCACATGTAATGCACACAAGACTGTGTTTATATCAGAGCTCTTGCAGCTGGTGACAGATAATAAAAATCAAAGTGAAGATGAATATTTTCTTTTATCTTCCAAATTTTCTCAAGTGTAATGTGTTTTGGAGGACTGTGTCAGAACATGTTTTATTCACAGCACATCAGTAACTTGAAAACCATTTCTGAGTGGATGAGTGGTCAGGTCCCCTCTGAACTCTGAATCCACACTAACTGCAAAGTGAGTTAATCCTGTAGGCTGTAAAAATTTGAGGTTTAAAATAACCCAAACAGGTGATGTTTGTTTTTACATAATTTTAGAAGTTTGGTTCCAAAACGTGCTAAACTTCATAAAAAAAAAGAGTTTGTGACATCTGAAGTTTATTGTGTTCCCGTTTGAAAAGCCCGAAATCAATTTTCCCAAAAAAAATAAATAAATAAATAAATAAACACAATACTTGCCATGTAATGGAGTCCTGGTTTGTTAGCTTTTTTCCCCAAACTGCATTAAGAACTATTGGAGTTTTTTTTTTTACAAAGTGCAATAAGTCCATCAGTGCATGACCGCTGTCAAAAGTTACAACTTTTTTGGATTTTCCTGAAACCACTTTTGTGCTAAAAAAAACATTACTGTGTAACTGGATTGATCAGCGTTGCAAGGTCCGATTCATCGGCCTGCACTCACTTGCCAGGTACAACTTATTGGTCTACACACTTAAATACCCCACAGCCGAGGAGAAGAGGAGTCACAACGATTAGCATGCGGGAGAGTTTGGACTATTTCCCTCCGCTGGGGGCAGCGAATGGACGCTGCGAGAGACACCGGGAGCCAAAGGGGCCCAGGAGGTTCCTACCAACCGGGTCTGTCGCAGTTGGGCCAGTTGAGTCACTGGGGCTTGGCTGGAGTCCAGAGTATGCCGGGCACTGGACCGATCAGGAGTCGATGACAAGGGCGCTTGGATCCAGTAAGTTTGGAACCTGGAGCGTGGCGGATTTACCAGTGCCCTGAGGTACCGCACCGAGGTTCCACACCTCTGGTCTGGAAACATAAGCGCCACTGAACAGCAAAGGGTGGAGGCACCTTGGAACACTCCCCAGTGCACCACCTAGAGCAGTGTGCGTGCCGGATTTGCTCCCCACCACCCGACACTCTTTTAACTATTTATGGCGGCGCCATTATTTTAAATAAACGCCCTGAACGCCTTCGAACTAGATCAGTGTGTCCGTGTCTCTCTTACCACCCACTACAAAGTTTACTCAGATTTGTCAAAAATAAACTCTTCATTTATAACTACAAGAATGAATGAATTATATCATAAATTATTTAAAGATAAAAGATGAAAGCAGGGAATTTTGCTGTGTGAAGTAGTCAAACTGACAACCTGATTCAGAGGCTCAGAACTAAGCTCTTCAAAATGTTCTTCCTTTACTTGACATTTATTCTTATTTCACATATCTAAATAATGTATTTGTGGTTCAAAGTTATAAGTTGTTGCAACTGAAAAAGTTCACATTATCAGAAATTCCAACAGCTTTTTTTCTTATGTGCTTGTGTCATCAGTATCTGAGTAGAACATAACAACTTGAGTCTGGAGGGCTGTGATACTGGTCACAGCGTGAGTCTGGAGGCAGCTGTTGAACTGATGTTATGGAGCCAAAAGCTGCACAGCCTCAGAGACTGTGATCAGGAAAAGCCCCCAGCCTTATCAGATGAGGTGATAAAATGTAATCTTTAAATGTGTTCAGTTTAAATTCTGTTAAATTTCCTTCACATGTTTAAATATCCTTCCCCGGTGCCTGTCGATCATCCTCATTAGCTCAATAAGATTTTCTCTCTAAATGCATATTTATTCCAAAAGGCTTTGTAAATACTTGTTACTTAATTGAACCCGCTTGAACAAATAATAGCAAACAATAATACTTCCAACTACTTTAAAAACTGTATTTTTTTTTTAATAAATACCTATTTAATTACTATGCTCCCTGCAAAACATTTTTTCACTTATATTTCCTGTTTTCTGTGTCAGGGGCATCCCTAAGGCCTGGTCATGGGCTCATTTCGGACAGGGCAGTGGGACAATTCAGCTGGATGCAGTGCAGTGTACAGGGAATGAGCTCTCACTAGACGAGTGCCGACACAGTGGATGGGAACAACACAACTGCGACCATATGGAGGACGCTGGGGTGTCCTGCAACCCCTATACAGGTCTCATGGCCACAAACACACTGAAACACTGATGCACAGTAAACTCCTAAGAGTTAAATTAACTCTACTCAGAGTGTATTTGGTCCCACTCTATATAGAGTTAAACCAACTCTGAAGGAGAGTTATTTAAATAAGTCTATTTGAACTAAACAGTCTATTTTTGTCTGTTTTTACTCTTTCTGGAGTGGACTTGGTCCCTCTCTGAATAGTTAATATTTAGTTTGCATTTTCCATGCAGATTTGGAAAAACATGATAAAAATAGATTATTAAATTACTCTTTCTCAGAGTCGGTTTAACTCTATATAGAGTGGGACCAAATATACTCAGAGTAGAGTTAATTTAACTCTTACGATTTTACTGTGTGAGATTCTGGATATTCTGGATTACAATGTCTTGCAGTTATCCCCAAGATTACACTGGAGCTAAGCAAATGTGTGCTCAGTGATTAGTTGTGTTTGCCTGTCTTCAGATGGAGTGGTGAGACTGGTGGATGGAGATAACCCGTGGGAAGGTCGTTTAGAAGTGTATCACTCTGGTGACTGGGGAACAGTGTGTGATGACAGCTGGACGGAGCAGCATGCACAGGTGGTCTGCAGACAGCTGGGGTTCAGGTGCGCTGTTGCTAAACGTATTCTTAAAATACACACAATGCAGTGCATTTATGAGAAACGGCCAGATTGCTGAAGTGAGGTTCGACTCTTTGTTTACACGGTATTAACATTGTGTTTAACTGTGTTTTAATTGAAACAAAATTAACTGTGTTTGCTGTTACATTTTATATTTATATAAAATACCAAACAATGGTTGTAGACACGCTTTGAAAATGTACAAATTTAATCAGTTGCTTAATGAACAAAAGAACAATTTCCAAACTTTTCACAAAGCTGAGTTTATTGACAACTTATTTACCTCCGTAACATGAAAATAAGGTTAATCATCAAACTTACTGTCACAGAGACAAGCTCCGCTACTCCCTCCTCTGACCAACAGAGGGAACCCTCGCCCCATTAGCGTCTGCCACTTTACCTACACCACACTACATTCCCCACAATCCCCAGGTCCGCCTTAATTACTCATCCAGCTGAAGAACATTTCCCCCACTACTTAAACAGACTGATTCCGTTACTCATTGCGAAGTCTTGTTTGCCTGACTGCTGCAATTCTGAGCGATTATGACCTGTGCATGCCTACCTGTTGTGACCCTACCTGTTGAGTCCTGCTACCTCTCTGCTGTATTGCTATCTCTGACCTTGGATTCTGATTGTTTGCTGCCTGCCCTGACCATTAGCCTGTTGCCTGACTACGCCTTGTCTGTCCTGTATTGCTGTATACACCGGTGCCTGAACTCTGCTTGTCTGACTACGAATCCAATAAAGCCCGCATATGGATCCCAACTCGAGTGACGATATGTTACACTTACATCACAAAATCTTCGGTTTGCTCAAATTCGTTGCAGCAAAAATACACCCCACAACAAAAACTACTATATCTAGTATTTGAGCACTGGGTTTGTTAAGGGCAGCACCAAGTCTTCTAGTCATGGAATGAATAAGTTGGTGACATATTGCAGCATCTATCTTTCTCCTTTCTTCAAGAATAACCTCTTTTAGAGGATGGATGCTGGATGGAGAGTGAAGCTCAACTTGTCGCTTCAGAATTTCCCTCAAGTGTTTATTGGGTTCAGATCAGAAGACATTTATTCACCTTCCCCCTGTTCTTCTTCCGAAATGCAACAGTAGCTTCAGATGTGTGTTTGGGATCATTTTACAAGTGCAGCGTCTTCTCCTTCAATATAAACCAGTACATTGTTGAGTTCATGACACCATCAGTAAAATGCAGATCCCCAACCCCAGCAGCACTCATGCAGCCCCACATAATGGCACTGCCACCATGATGTTTCACCATAGGCACCAGGCAATTATCTGTGATATCTTTTTTTAATTTTCTTTGAGTCTCGATGCAAAATATTTCCCATGAAACCTTTCGAATCTCGAAAATTTGTAACTTCAGCATGGGCCCTAGCAATCTCTAGGCATGTTTTGTGTGTGTATGGGCTTTCGAAAAGGCTTTCTTTGTGGATGACACCCTTGCATGCCATTTCTCTGCAGTGTGCCCCATATGGTGTCACAGGAAACAGTCACTCCAGTTTCGCTTTCTACTGATATAGCTAACTTGCTGGTGTTTTTCACCAACCCTTCTCATCAGATATATCCATGGACAGCCTGGAAGTCTCTGTAGGATGGTTGCACTTCCATCTTATTTACATTTTTGGACCACTTCTGATACACTATTTTGACTGATATGTAATGCTTTGGTTCTTGTAGCAGCCACCTTTTTTGTGTAAAGAAATTATTTCCTTTCTCAGATTTTGTGACATTTCTCATCCATGGGGAGCCAATGCTGGTAGCATGAAATGGCAAGGGCTTTTCTTTAAGTAATCCCATTCTATAATCACCTGTCTGCTGGACTCCTCTTAAATGAGCGTCTGTTTATTACAGTTTTGTAATCTTAAGTGTGGCTTTTCTCCAAAGACTATGATTCATTTTGGCAAAATGGGCTTGAATGAATTTGTTAGGAAATCACTTTTTTGTTTGCGCAAATTAACCAATCTTGTTTGCAATCAACAGCCCACATTTGTGGAAGTATTTTGTAGTTTATCATCACATAGAAAATGTTGATTCTGAAAGGAAACTAAAGCCAAACAACCATGATCATTAGAAATGAACATAATTTTCAGAATCCTGCAATGTAAAGTACTTTCAAAATAGCAATAGCTGAGAACAATGCACTTCATTAAAAGTTGTTTTGGACCGAGGATAGAGTGAAATGAAACGACTTTAAAACTGTAAAAACCTTCACCCTTCCCCAATCCTTTACCCACTCCCCCTTTCATTCAACACCGTCTTGTCCTGACACAACTGATATAAACTGACTCGTGGGAACCACAACTAATAAATATTTAATAAATACATTCAGTTTTCAAATCCAGAGGAGAAAACACCACACCAGGTGTTTTACTCCCCTGGAGAAAGCAAAACTGTCCAACTCAGCAAGGCATGTACTATCCCATGTGATGGCTTTTGAGCAGGACAGGACAAGGGGAAAAAAAACTGTAAAAACAATTAAATATACAACGATACTGTAAAATGCAGCAATAAAAACTATCAATAAAATTGAGGCAGTGTCTCCGACTTAGTTAAAAGCTAGGGAGTAAAAATGGAGTTTAAGACTGGATTAAAAATTAGATGAGCACCAGTAAAGAGCCTCATTTTGGACCTTTTGAACTTTTCTAATATTGTCGTTGTGGTTTGCATGATTTGTAAGCCATACAGAGAAGAGAAGTAGGTCTTGTATAGTGCAATGATTTCACTTTCTGCAACAAACACACCAACATCAGCATTTCTTAATAAGGATATCTTTATCAAAACTATACAACTCTCTTTATACGTTTTGTATGGGTACATGAAGTTTAAGTACATGTACATTAAGGCAATGTTACTGGGAGTTTTTGCTAGCGTGTGTGTGTTCTTGTGTGTGTGTTTATATAGGGGTGGTGCAGAGGTGGCCCCTGCTGGCTCATTTGGAGAAGGAACCGGCTTGATTCTGCTCGATGATGTGGAGTGTGAGGGCACTGAGAGCTCTCTGCTGGAGTGTAAGCATGGTGTCTGGGGTCGACACGATTGCTCTCATAGCGAA
Source organism: Danionella cerebrum (assembly GCA_007224835.1). Classification (NCBI taxonomy): domain Eukaryota; kingdom Metazoa; phylum Chordata; class Actinopteri; order Cypriniformes; family Danionidae; genus Danionella; species Danionella cerebrum. The sequence continues at coordinate 136,042 of SRMA01025437.1, read as the reverse complement.
GATGTTGGAATTCGCTGCCACAGAGTGGAAAACAACGAGGTTCCGCTGGCTCCGGAGAGTATTGGTAGGTTATCTGTAATACACAACAACACTGAGCAGGGCTTTGTGTGAGATACATTGTGTGTTTTCCTATCTTTCACCTTTTCTGAGATTCAGATGTGAGCTAAATGTCACTTGTTGACTGAGGGCAAGAATAAATGTTGCTGCTAGAGATCCCCTTGCACTCTGGCGCTTTTGTTAAATGGAATTTAAATTTCTATTGTGTAGCCTTAGGGTATTGTAATCTTCCCTTTGACATTTGACTATGTCGTATTTGATGAACAGGTTTTGTTTTGCTCTTTTTGACACTGTTTCAATGTGAACTTCATCATCATGCGGCGTTGCTGGTATTTTGTCACCCGAGTTGTGACATTTGGGTTATGTCTGAAATGTTAGGCTTGAAACTCAAGCTTTATGTACAGAAATAATGGTCAATAAAGGTAGGAATTTTAAAAGTATTGATTAAAAATAGTCATTTTAAACCTAATTTTTGTATTCATTTTCACCTTTTTCAGGGTTGAGATTTAGATTTAATATAACCCTCGTCCTCATTCTCGTCAGATTATTTAAGCATCTACTTTTATTTAATTTTTTTCTAAATCTGTGAATAAAAATTCTTCTTTTAATTATAGTTTGTTAATACGTTTGTTTCTGTATTATTTGCTACAGGGATTCTGCTTGCTTGCAACATAAGCAACATGATAAGAAAGTATTTATATATTCTCATCAATACTTCCATAACCTCAACTCTGCAATTTTAACTCTATTCAGAAAGTTAATTTTACTCCGAGCATTTAAATTGACAACCCTTATCAGCATAAAGCATACGGGTTGTTCCTGAGTTCGGGAGTCTTCATGTGTGATAAAAAGCAAAAACCCTTTTCCCCAGCAATCACATCTGCCATTGTGAAAGAAAGCACAGGAAGCTAGCGCTCTACTTACAGAACCATCAGAGTACTGCCAAGAGTTTGTGCCAAGTGAATGTAAACACACATATACGCCAAGCCTTGATGTGCTGCATGCATGTCTGAGTTAGCAGGAGAAATTTTAGCACAAGACCAGTAGATTGTTGGGAATCCAGGTATGGAGAAAAACCGGAGGATGATTGACAAGTTGAACAACTCTTACAAAAATCTTGGGTTGTCCAGGACTGCGTACTACATATACACAAGCAATCAGAGTTCCTCTATCTCTCCCCCGACTCGTTTCTTATCTCACTTTACTTTATTTTTTATTGAAACAACTGTCTTTGTCAGTCACATACTTTTTGTTGACTTTGACGTCACTCCCCCGTCATTTGGAGGGATAGACGGTTTTCGCCGTTCACTATTTTTAACCAACTGTGAAACCGTTTTTTATAATGAAACTCATTGTGAAAAATGGAATTTAAACTGTTTTGAGACCACAAAGCCAAGGAGACTAATGTCTAGTTTGATTTGTATGAGAACACTTGATACTATTCATCCACAAGGGGCAGCGTTAAATGTTTGCTGTAATAGATATCTTTACTCTAAGTGATGGAGAGAGGTAGTGTTATAATCAATCTCATTTAAAATGTAAATCTAGCATAGAAGGATAATTGTCGTCTAGTAAATTTTACATAAAACAGGAAGACAAGCTAAAGAAGTTTCAGAAGTTACTAGAATCACATTCAGCTCATAGATGATTACTCCCAGTAGCTCCACGATATGTATATTACAATATATTGTTACACACCTACTTGAAAGACTTATATTTTAAACTTTTTTCTTGAACAAAAAAACAAAACAAAAACAAATTTGTGATAAGCACAAGAAACTGGATGGACTGGCGACCTGTGCAGGGTGTGTGGAGATCAGCAGACTCCAGTAACCCCGAAAGGGAATACGCGGGCAGGACAATGAATGAATGAATGACTGATGACTATAATTTTAGAACAGTACAATTTTTGACGTTATTATACATTTTAAATTAGTTATACATTACAAATGCACCAACGGTCATCACCTGACAAAGACCAAGTTGCTAGGGTGAACACACAAAAGTGCAGTTACCCTGTGCTTTTCTGATGATTACATACTTTATTTCAATTTTAAACACCTTATTATTCCAACACCCTCTTATTTCAGTTTTGAATACCATATGGTATTTGACATGTTGTATCAATAAAACGTGCACATGTACAAATGAAATATAGTTAATAAAAGTCTTTTCAACATGTCTGTAATGGCAAGTTTAGGTACAATCAATTTTTCCTCACATATGTGGCTGAAAATTACTTGAAAGTGGAAAATTCCTTTTAATAGCAAGTCATTTCTGTTGCTTACAGAACAATTTAAACGTGTGTTTGTTTATTCAAAATGCTTTGTTGATTCTCTAAATAAATGTATTTTCTAATGGTGATCAAAATGTATTATTAAAGCATAAATATTTTCTCAATCTGACTCTGAAATGACTCGGTGGTGCACTCTTCCTTCAGCTAAACACAAAATAAAAGTCATGTGTACAAAAGTTTTGATGCCAAAAGTTACTGTAAATTCACTGGTTCTCGGTCAGTGCTAAATTGATAGACTTAACTGAACATAGACTTGCGGCTTCAGTTCATCACCTGTAGGGGTCGCCAAAAGACAAAAAACTCTCTTCTGACCTTTTTCGTTCTTTTAAAAGATACATTATGCTGTTTGTGATATATCGTGAGATCTCTTAGTGTTGCTTCTTCTGGTTGTAGGGCCTCTGGTGCGCTTGGCTGGGGGTGACGATCAAAAGGAGGGCAGAGTGGAGGTCTTTCTAAACGGCGAGTGGGGAAGTGTCTGTGATCACGGCTGGAATGATGTCAATGCAGCAGTTGTGTGTAAACAGCTCGGATTCACGTAAGAAGCCATCTTCAAATTACGCTATTAACTCCAAAGTTTTACAAGCACTGCTCAGGTCCAGTGCTGAGGAAGCAAGTACAGGATCAGTCTTTCAGCCATGCTGAAGAATAGTGTTTCAGTTTCATTTTATGCAAAGATATTTTAACGACGTTGGTTGCCTTTGGCTGTCTATGATCAGTCTATGATTACAAAACGTAATGGTCAATTGTTGCATATTTTTTTATTCCTCAATGCTATATTCTCACTATTTTGCATGTGTTAATAACTTTTTTTGAAAGTGGCAACTTATCATTGACTTTAAAATTGGGGCCTTCTGATTAGAATGTATGTGTTTGGACTTGATTTAAATGTGATTGGCTTGGTTTATCGGCATGTAAACCAGTATATGAAGTTGCTTTTAAAAACCTTTAAAAATCAACACTTTTCATAGTTTTTAAATGGGTGAACTGGATTTTTCTTAAGGTTTACTGTTTGTGGAGTTACAGCTATTTGGATAATGCATTATTTAAATGAAAAAAATTGGCTGGTAACCTGATCTTCGTAAGTGCCCTCTGATTGGTCAAGTTTTGCATATTCATATGGTTATGGTTCAAGACCTGTTAGAGGGATTGGAACTAAACAAACCCAGAAATGTATAAAAAGTAGTAAATTATAACTCTCTGGTTATAAATAACTCTCTGGAATATAAATCTCTGGTGCTCAATTTGGAAAACAGGTATAATTTTCAGGAATAATAAAAAGAAAAATTTTTTTTTTTACTGAGAAGAATTTAAAAATAATGACAATAAAAAAGCAGTAAGTTGGTGTTAAAAAGAAAATATTGCCTTTTTGCTCCATGTCCATCTTCAAATGAGAAGACCTCAATATCAGTGGTGTAAAGAGTACTGAAATACAATACTTGAGTGAAAGTACCACTACTTGCCAACAAAAGTAAATAGAGTAAAAGTATCTGTTCTAAATACAAGTTAAAAGTAGGTTCTAAAACTACACAGGAGTAGCAAGTATTTCACTGCTGAACAATTCATTAAATTAAAAATGTAGCTTAGCTCACATCAGAGCCATTTTCTTAATGGTATTTATAATAAAGATAGAAACAGAAGAGAAGTAAAGAGAGAGAGAGAAAGCAAGTGGGAGAGAAGGAAAAGAGACAGATAGATAGCATGAAGAGAGAGAGTAAGAGAGCGAGCTGGAGGGAAGAAAGGGAGGGAGAAAAAGAGAGTGAAACAATAGACTGATAGATTGAAAAGAGAAAGTAAGAGAGAGACAGTGTGAGAGAACAAAAGATAGAAATGCAGGAAAATAAGATAGAGAGAGAAAGTAAAGAAAGAGAGGGAGTGAGAGAGAGAAATTGCGAGCAGAGAGAAAGGAAGACAGAGAGAAATAGTGAAAGAGAGAACGAAAAAGGAGTGGAGGAAAAGCAAAATAGTGGGAATGAGAGAGAAAGAGTGATATAGAGAGAACAAAAAAGTAGAAATACAGAAAAAGATAGCACGAGATAGAATAACTGCTACAATAAAAAAAACTATAAAAAATAGCTTTTCATATTAAATAATTCTATTGGTTGTAGTGATCAGATAGCATTGGTAGTACATTCGCTAGATCTCATTTTTGGGAGATTGTTTCTTTATTCTGTTACGTCCCATATCACACAGTCTGCAAGATGTTACCTCTGGGAAGCAGTGGAACTAATTAGAATGAAAGGAAAACAATTTCAGAAAAACAATTTCAGAAATCACATACATGCTTAGATGTAAGAAGACGCAATTTGATTGGACGGGACAGGTGCCAATCACTGAGGAAAAAATACATTTAAAATAATAATAATAAAGTAGTTTAGGCAGGTTGGACAAAAGTAGTGCAGAAAAGGTACAAATATAGAACTAGAAATGCACTCAAGTAAAAGTATACTTTTTTTAACTACTCCCTTACAGCGACTGGAGTATTTGTAATTAGTTACTTTACACCACTGTCCAAATGAAGCCTCAACAAAATAATCCCTGTGAATATGAAAATGGCAAATGCCTGTTTTGTTCTGGACTCACATATCATGAAGAAACTAAGTTTATCTATTCATTTTTGGGGGGGTTTCTGATAATCCTCATAACCATCTCTAGAAGCAGACTCCAGGAACTTAAGCAACTTGCATTCATAGCAAAATCATATTAAAAATTTTTTTTTGAATATGTAGAATCAAATGATAGACTTGGATCCCATTGCCACTGTGAAAAGTTTGACAACTCCTGTTTATGTTTCCCATTTGTGTCAGTGGGGTGTCAAAGGCACGGCCAATGGGTTATTTTGGAGCAGGAAAGGGCACCATGCATCTAACCAATGTGCGCTGCACTGGAAAGGAGTCACTCCTTGGAGAGTGCCCTTCTAAAGGACAACACAGTCACATCTGTAAGCATGGACAGGATGCCGGTGTGGTGTGTGATTACATGCCCGAGCCAGAGGCAGATGTGGCGGTGGTTGGCACACACACGTGCGGCCTGAGAGCTGGTGCTGAGAGACGCAGCAAGAGGATTGTGGGAGGATACAAGTCACTCAGGTAAACACTCCTTTACTTCTCTGGAAACTGGAGTATAAACATTTCTGAAGTTGTTATAGAATTTATAGAACGTTTTTATGTATAAATTTACTGAATGTTCCCTTCTACTTGTTCCAAACCTCTGTGTTATTTGACTAACACAGAGAAGATTCTAAAAACAAGTCCAGAATAGTCAGCCACTGTGATTTATACAACGTGTTTTCCCTATTAGTTTAATTGTTTTGCTAACAGAAATTTTAAAAGTGATTTAAATGTAGGTAGCTTTATAAAATGTAATCGTCCACATCCACCCAACTACTTCCATGAGTTTCTCCCCCTTATCTCTTGTGTTTGAGTGTGTTTTGTTTTCACACGTGTGTATCTCTCAGGGGTGACTGGCCCTGGCAGGCATCCATTTGGCTCAGATCTCAGTCGAAAGGAAATCAGCCTCTTTGTGGAGCCACACTCATCAACTCCTGCTGGCTGCTCACCGCCGCTCACTGCTTCAAACGGTCAGAGAAACTGAAATTCAGCATTCACTGCACATTAAAGATGCAGGCCAATTTTATAATAATGATCCAGGACAATGAAGTATGGTATATTAATTCTCTGTGATCTGTGAGTTTATAATAATTATAATATGAAAATAATAATAAACAGTGAAATAGTTTAAACTTGTGATGGAAAACTAAAAGGATGTTTGAAGCAGTGTTAACTCCGCAATGATGAGAAACAGATCCCTGGATTCTCCTAGTCCTCTAGTGGAGGTTTGCACAAATCATTGCACACATAGCTGCAATACAAGATATTTATCAGTAGATGGTGATGAAGCAAGATTGATATGATGAACAACTAGAAAATGCATTTCCTTGTGGAAAATCCATATGAATGCAGAGGAATGGAAAAAGAATGCTTAAAATTGCTGGAACTGGGAGCTGAACGCCGAAACATTGCTGAAACAATCTTAATGCTGAAAGGTGAAAGCAATCGGGTTGCTATGGAGGAGTTGGTGTAATACAATCATGTTCCTAGTCAGTATTAGTAAAAGTAATGAGAATCCATGTCTCTTGCATCTGCAGCTGAGATAATAATCTGCTGATTGTGTTGCTATGGTAAACACTATAGTTGTAAAGGGAGGGTGAGATGTAGCATAATATTTCCAGTGTCACTATTGCTGTGTCCCAATCCAGATTGTAGTAGCCTCCGGAGGGTCCTTCCTATCTAGCCTCCAAGGCAGCGGCTGCAAAAACCCTTGGTAAACGGGACGGTCTAGCCTCTTGTTCTTCTTCTGTTGTTTTTTGGCAGTTTGCTTTATGGTGCATTAGCGCCACCAGCTGGATCAGTAGCTTGGATCCTGAAATGAATGAATGAAACGTTCTTGTTTAATTGATATTTTTCTTTAAGTGATTCTTTTACATTTTTGTTTTGTGTCTGATGGCTTAGAAAACTTTTTAAGATCACTGTAAGTTCTTTCGTTGCTATTTTCTAGTGTTTATTTTTAATTGTTCTATTTCTTTATTTATTTTTGTCTTTTTTCATTTTGAATACATTGTATTAAAACATGCTCTGTATTTTCATTTTGGTTGCATTGGTCACATTTCCCTGTGGGATTATTTTCTATTTGATGTTGTGTGTAATTTAAACCAGTATGACGGTCTAGCTTCATTCTGTTTATATAAACTCCTTCGTCTGCTTCTGAAAACATAATGAGATCCACCAATATTTAGTTAACATTAATTAGGCTGCGTGTGGCAATGTTTACAATGAATGTTTAAACAAAAAATATATTGCCTACAACTACCAGCATTTAAAGCTTGAATATACTGTCCTTTTTAAAAAAAAAAAACGTGTTACTTACATGTAAAATACTAATTCAACTGTGTTTTGTGTTGATTCTAATGAAAAAACGAAGGAAGGTCGCGATGCATTCAGGGGAAAGTAGGACACATTTGAAGGACTTTGAGTTTTGTCGAAATGAGACGGCCTTGGCGCACCGTTGTGATATAAGTGACCTTAAAAAAGGCACTCGTGAGGATGCACACTTCTGGATTGGGACACAGCTTATGAGTGAAATAAACCAACCAACCACCTTTTCTCTATGATTTTCCAAATCTGAGAATGAGATGTGGAGGAGCCAGTGACATCATGTTGTAATCTAAGTTCCACTTAAATTAATATAAAGCAACCCCCGTGTTTCTACTGTGTTCCATTCGAATATATTTGATACGGAATATTTAGCTTGTGCTGTAATGAGAACTAATGTGAGGATGCCGTTGAACAAGGAACTGATTAAAAGCCTTCAATGAGGAATGCTTGCAACCCTAAAACCATGGCCCATGAAATGGTTTCTGTAGCAGTATGCAGTACACTCAAGCGTACAAAACTATGATGGCCATAGAAACCTCATAACTGGTTATTACAATGTGTCTAATTAGTTAGTGCCATAAATACAACATAGTATCAACTTACTAGAACTTACTACAACACTGATTAAACACTGTAAATGACACTTTTCCATAACATTTGATTAATTTGAGTGATGCCATCACATTTGTCCAATGATTGCACTCAATCGTCATTACGCTACGTTTATGCTTATGCTTATGATAATTCAAAGCAATGATTGGCTGGCTTAATGATTTGCATCCCTTATATCATTGTGAATCTCCAACAGTGCCAATTATAGGATCATGTGGGATTTAATGCATTTAAATGGCCCATTAGAAATTAATGGGAGCCATTTTTGATTTCCAATGGCAGTGTGAAGTCAGTGGTGACCCTTGGCCTAATTTCTAAATATATACAACTGCTACAGCTGCTCAAAGATAATGTTTTTCCCCAAACACTTTACCTGAAACAATCAAGGATTACTCAAGAAACAAGAAGAAACATCTGAGAGGGAGACATCTGCTGGACATCAGGACCATTACATGATTAGAATCTCAAGGGGAAAATCCCAGTTAGAACTAGGGTGACCAGGGTTTCATGATTTTGCTTCACCAAGAAAAGTCAACCTTTTATATAGATTCATTTGTTTTCAATGGATGTGAAATATTAAAACCTATCTTGTATTTAAGGATTTAACTGTGATTTTAAAAGCTCCTTAAATAATAAACACTATTATCTATGAACAGAGTTTCATCAGAATTGATGATAATAATGACACATTTAGATTTAGCCTGAACTTTGCATTCATGTTTGCTCCCCTAACGAAACAGAAGGAGCCCCTCATACACTAAAGAAAGACTGTGATGCTCCTGCTTGTACTCTTCAGGTTTGGAAGTGAATCCTGGCGGTACGTGGTGAAGCTGGGTGATTATCACACTCGAGAGCAGGATGATTTTGAGCGTGTCCTCTCTCCAGAGCACATTGAGGTGCACCGGAAGTACCAGAGCGAGGGCTGGGAGCATGACATTGCTCTGATCAGGTTGAAGGGCTCAGAGGGCAAATGTGTGTCCTTCAATCCTCACACCAATGCTGCCTGTTTGCCCGCCCCTGGAAGCAAGTGGGGCAAGAGGCCTGCGTCTTGTGTCATCACTGGGTGGGGGATGACAGGTAATGGTGAATTTCCTTCCCATGCAGGAATCCAAGGAATAGCAGTGTGTTTCAAGCTCAATCCTCATATTTTGTTGGTATTATTGCAGGGAAAGTTGTTGTGGAGGGTTTTGCATCAGCAGGGTTTTGCATCCCAGCTTCTTTTTTTCATTACATTGCACAATAATTCTTCCATGAACATGAAACTGCACAAAATCAATTTTTTTCTAAAAATACAGTTTTATAACAAAAATCAAAACTGTTGAGACAAAAATAAAAATTCGTAAATCCCCCCAAAAGCAAAGACAATGTCAAAACAAACTAAAAATCTTATCAAAAAGCCAGGCGAACCCATAATAAACGTTATACACTGTTTCAAGAACTTTTTGTGCCAGAACTTTGAAAAACACAAGCCATATCACAAGAACTCTTCTTTTCATCACTAGATGGCACTGATTTGTCCTCTGTAATATGAAGACAATCAAGCATTTTCTCACATTTCATTTCGAATTGCCTTGCAAATTGTGTCATAACTCTTGTAATATTCGTTTAAAAACAAGAATATCAAAACTAATAACCTTTTTGAAGTCTACACATTATATTTGAAATCAAAATGAAACAAAAGGTCACAAAACACACTGGTTCTAAAATTGAACTAAATTTGCAGTGAACTAAAAGTTCATAGTTAGTGGTTGGGTGAAGCCATTTAAAGTCAAACAACTTTGTGTACTCTAATTCAATTAAAGTGACAAAAAATAGGACTCGCTTTAGCGTTATCATTCATATTTTCTGAAAAATGGTAGAAGAATTCAGAAAATTTCTACTTCTACTTGTTGAGTGCGTTGAAGATTATTAAAATTTGTTTGGTATTGTTCCTCATTTAGGTTTTCTTTCTAGTTTTTTTTTAATGTATCAAAAAACTCTTGTGATAAAACAACTATTTCTGAAATGTATTAATGATTAAATTGGTTAAAAAAATACAAAAAAAATATTTTTTTATATGTATGGTTTGAAATCAGATTTTTCTGTTCAATTTTTAGACACGGAGCATCCAAGCACTCTTCTGCAAGCCTGGGTCCCTCTTCTCCCCTCGTGGCAGTGTAAGAAGCGTTACGGAGAGCGCTTTACCAGTCATGACATGCTGTGTGCAGGCAGCATGGGGTCTGATCTCAGAAAGCCTGCCGACAGCTGCCAGGGTGACAGCGGGGGTCCACTCGTCTGCCAGGGTGAGGCTGGGCGCTGGGTGCTGACTGGGGTCATTTCATGGGGCCACGGCTGCGGAGAGCCCTCTTCGCCTGGGGTGTATTCACGGGTCAGTCGCTATCTGCCCTGGATCCAGCAGGTGACGCACAGCACCGCTCCGCTACAACACTGAAGCACAGGAGCCTCAAACAGACACCCCTCATGCACTGGATTTCCTTCCTTTCTGTACAGTTCAGGGGTTTTGAAGCCTTTTAGGATGTTTCCTGCACAGACTTCAGCCCAAAATGTACACCTCCTATGAATGTGTGTGAACACTTCGATAGAAATGTTCATCATTCATCAAATTCATCAAATGTTCAAGTGTTTTCTAATTTTTTGTAAAATTGACGCACAGGATTTAGGAAGGAACTCTAGAGTCTTCATGGAAACTTCAATCATAGAGTTAGGAACTCTTGCCAGGAACCATTTAGAGGCGCAGCAATGCTAACCACTTCCAAGCTTCATACGCAGACATAAGGAGGTCAATTTTGGGCTTGACTCTGTGAAGGCTTCTATTCGTCTAAGTCTTGTGAACAATCTTTTAGATACTAAAGGCTACAGTTCACCTCAGACCGAAACCTTACTCTATTGTTCATGTCCTGATTGAAGTTTCTTTTTCAGGAAAACGGTTCCTCTAAAGGAACACTCCACCACTTTTTACACTTTGGCTCCTTTTACATCATCCCATCGCCTGATGAGGTGATAGCATTTTTAGCATAGCTTAGCATAGATCATTGAATCTGTTTAGACCATTAGCATTTTGCTATAAAATGATCAATTGGTTTCCAAATTACACCATATACTCCCGGTAAAACTGATTTATAGGTACATTATGTTGTAAGATAAAGCTGAAAAGGAAAGAATATCTGAGTTTTGTATTTAAAATGATATCAATATGGAAAATGGCTTAGAAAACTGGTAATATACTTACAATTTTAAATGAGCCATGTCAGAAAAAAGTGCACCGTTCCTTTAAAGGAGTTTGTGGCTTTTACAACATTCGCAGTTGCTCCCGGAGGCTGCAGTGCATGTCAATGTGTCTGTTGCGTTTAAAAGCCATCTATCCAGGACTACTGCATCGAAGGAAAACTGTTTAAGCAGATTCCTTGACTCAAAAGGCTCAAACTACACCTGTAATTCTCAGTGTTGTGGGTGAGAGCAAGGAATGAATCAATTTAGAAATTTACACGTCAATGTTCCTTTAAAGCCATTTGCCTAATGTAAAAGTTTTATCGTGAAGCTCCTCTTCAATTTTTAGGAATTCAGTAGGATTAACATACAGCTCTTGGGAGCGAATGACTCGATATTTTTAGTGATATTTTAGATTCTCAAAAGCCAACTGCATTGTGCGAGTTCTCTGTCAGTGTGATTTTCTGTAGACTGTATGTCATCATGTAAACAACATTTGTTATCGGATGGATTTTGTCTTGCTCAAGAAGGAAATCTCGAGGTGTATCTAATGTTTTAACACAACTAGAAGGACATGTTTGGGGCAGAGGTGGCGTTTCGGTTGGCTGTGCCCTTTCTGTATTTGTGAATTGTGCTTTTTCTTCCAGTGGGTGGCGATATTGTTCTTTTTTGTGCTGTGTTTAGAAACGTTTCTTCGGTCTGTTTCTTCAAACAGTTGCGTCTCTTTCTTTACTAATTGTATCTGGACTACAGAAAGATTGCAGAGATTTTTGAGTGTCTTTGGACAGAAAACGAAAGCATCAAGGGCTCTTTTAAAACTGTCCTTTACACAAAATGTTGGCATTCACTTCAGAGTGGTTGGAGCTTCTTTGTATCATGTTTTTGAAACTATTTCTTTTTGAGCAACCCACAGATGTTGGATTTCAATTTTTGTGATTCATGGGTGTTGGTATTTCATGCTTTTATTTTACTTTATGGGGACTTTTACAATGGTTATAGTCCCATAATTGTGCATCATAGTTGGAGATGCAGACAGGTTAAGCCTCAACCACTGAAAGTACTTTCCTGCCCATGTGTCGTCTGACTGCTTGTACTCCCTAACCGAAATCCTAACCCTAACCGTACATCCTGCACCCTTTGCAATCATTAGGCTACATTTAAAGGTAGCACCAGGCTTCTCTTAGTTGTCTAATTTGGTGGTTAAGTTCCCTATTCTTCCAATTTATGTCAAAAAACCTATTTTGACGGCTATAGCAAAGTTTACGTCTAGTTAGGAGCTGTGGTATGTAATAAACCTGTGAAAAGTACCTTAAATAATCAAGCGTGTGGCAGATTATGCGGGATGTTCTTGTCATGTACTGACACCCTGTTAAGCATGGAGGCAGCATCACCATTTTGGTGGGGCTCCACTTTGAGTGAGTGGGGCTTGATCCATCTGCAGTCTGCAGACTTGCACTGCGGGCCTGTTTACTCTCATTTAGAAGGGAGCCTTCTACAATTTCCTTACGGGAATCATTAAACTACCCTCAGAGTGAGGATGGCCAAACGATGAACTTGTGTCCAGGGTGTGACCCAATTTGTTGAGAATAAAACAAATGGATGTATAATCCAAAAATGTAATTTAAGCCTAAAATGAAAAACACCAAAGAGTGACCAACAGTGTCTCGCTGCAGACTAGCACTTGCACTTTCAGATGACTGCAATTTTCATTTGAGCCCTCTGACTTGCCTCCTGGACAACACTCGGTACACACATACACTTCGGTAATTCTAAATGTTTTATAAGGATTGGTGGATGTCGGCCATATTTTTACCATCATTTGACCAACCTGCATCAGTTTAGTCTCAATTTCTCAAGTCTAAAAATGGATTGTGTCCAAAATTCAAATTCTTCCCAGACATAGTTGGAGATCTGGGTATTTCACGCCGATTCTTCAAATTTGACTTTATTGCTCAGTTTACTGACTGTGTTTTACCTACTGAATAGGTACAACAGTTTGAAGTAGTTTACGACGCCATGTTGTGGAAAAGATGTTTCGTATCGAGACAAATTATTTCTGAAGCACCATGATTGCAAATGAAGATGACAAATATGATTAAGTTTCAGAATTTTATTGGTTTATTCTGCAAAAAACAGTATTTATAGCAAGATCTCAGGGCAGGAACATGCCCAAATTTGGGCAATTTGCTAGCAAGTTTCCCATGTAATCAGTCTTCTCAAACATGTCCTATTCTTAGAAACTTGACTACATTGCTCTAGGTCATTCAAGTCAATAAAGGCAGTGTGCTAAGAAGAATTTTAAATAGTTTTTTTATTCTATTGAAATTGTATAGTTTAAATGTGATTTTACAAAATCAAAGGTTTCTTTTTTCTTCGTGGGTTTTGCCAAAAGTTCTAGCTTCTCCGAAATGTACAGTAAAGTCTAAAGGTTCTTATAAAGGTGAATGAAAACAATTCCCAGCATAGGTCGGAGCAAAGGAAGCATCTGTGAGTGCATGTGCAAGTCTGCAGCTTTACCCTCTCACCAATTCCAGAAAACCAACCAAGTTCAAATTCAGAAGTAATATTTTATGTTAATGATCCCTAGATTCGGTTCCTCAAGGCATATTTCTCTTGAACATCCATTAGCCTGTGTATTTATAAGATGTGCTTCCCAAATAGAACTTAAAAATAACAGAATAAATGAGACCTGATGCATATTCTTGAATGAATTTTAATCTTCAGAAATTGTCTGCTAAAAAACTTACCAGCCTTTTACTGTCTTCATTGTAAGTAAAGCCATGCATTCTGAAAAAAATCAAACACATTGGGCAGGTTTTTTTTGCCTGTGTTCTTCACAAGAAACTAAATCTGATTTGGCTTTCTATGGTATGTGGACTACAGTGCGCTGACTGCTCCTCCTCTCTGAAGATAAACTTGTGTCTGTGTTTTGGATTGTGCCTGCTTAGATCCTTAAAGCCATTCTAATCTTGAACTCTGAAGAGAGCTCGGACTCTTTATCGAGAGCAATGACAAGCTGCTCATCTCTCCGGATCTCTGTTGCATGTCATACACGCATCTGTTTGTACTATATGCTGATGTTCTCATTCATTAACTTAAATTTTCTGTAAAAAAAGCTTTGAATATTTTCATGTGGCAAGTGGCAAAATAAAGTGACCTCTTCTTGTGCAGTATCCTTTCTTTATTTTTGTTTTCAGTTGGTTGGAGATGTGTTGGGGGAGGTGTGTCTGATTTATTCATTCATTTCACCCGATTATTCCTTCAGGGTCATGGGTTCTGCTTATCTACAGCACACATTGGGTGAGAGGCGGGGTACACGCTGGAAAGGTGTACTTTTTCATATCATTTTTGAGTATTCTGGATTTCATCATCTGGGGGAAACTGGAGCACCTTGAAGAAAACCCACACAAATGCGGAAAGAACATGCAAACTTTCTGGAATGCCACTTGCAACTTACCAGCTACATTCTTACTCAAAGCTGCTTGATTTTAGTGTTTTGTGTTTTTGTGAAAAAAAAAACAAAACAAAAACAAAACAATCGACCCACTATGACCATCCACGAGAGATCTTCAGCAGTTTTGGCCACAAAAATAATATACCAGTAATTATTTAAAAAATGACAGTAGTTAAGAAGCCACCATCCAATCGTAGCCATCTCCTAATCTCTCACCTTCTGTTAAAAGACTCATAGATTGTCAGATCAACAGTTCACACTGACTGACTCACCAGAGTGACTTCAAGTTCCTGGCTCCTCTTCTGCTTCCCCTTATTCCTGCTGTGTCTCTCAGAAACCTCTGTAGGGATGAACAGAGCAGGAGGGCTAACAAGAAAGTCCTGGAAAGGAATCCATCATTTTTTTATATTACATAAAAATACACCTTCTGGAATAACTACCTATATAAAAACTATAAAATAAAACTGTAAAAAAAATAGGAAGAGGGTCTGAGAATAGGAAGCAATGGGGGAACATTGCCAGGGATGCCAGGGGAACACCTCTCGTTTTTTTTAAGAACATCCTTAGATTTTATTTATGATCACAGAGAGGCATGATGGAGTGCCATCTGCAATGGGGTGCTTGGTATACTGTCTTTAGTTCTCAAATTCCCATTGCAACCTGGCTTTCCCAAATGATCTCTAATCCAGGTTTTTTAACCTTGGCCTGCAGGCTTTTCCACTGAATAACTTTATTAAATAAACTTGGGACCCTTAACAGCTAGTTAGTCTGCTTATGCCTCAGGTCATCTCTGACCTGGCTTAACAGTTCCTCCAGGAATCAGAAGTTGTTTCACCCAGACTGGTGGATTGTCTGCTGTGAACTTTGTTCTAGTTGTGGTTTGTTCTAGAGAAAAAGCACTCCTGACCTCTGACTGAAAATGGTATTTTGCAGCTCTGTCTCCATACGCTCTTATTTTTTTAGGTATTAGTAGGTTGTGAGCCTGTATAAAAAAAAATAAATCAAGAGCTCCAAGTTATGCACTGGTCTTTCGTTCCTCCAAAAACAAAATAATAATAATAATAATGCTAGAATGCAAAATTCTCTTGCAATCCAAAACTTTACTGTCAATCTTCATGAAAACCCCTGATCACACTAGTCACACACATAGCACTAGTGTGTGCTGAAGCAGAGCTGGGAGGAAACTTGTAGCTCTTCTAAAACTATGTTTGTTAAAAACCATCACTGAGATTTCGGAAATGTACAATAGTTCATTTAAATGTCAATGAACAGCACTATAGTACTCGCTTATTGTTGTCAAAATCGTTCAAATCACTCTCCTGCAGGTGTGCCATGACCATGGGTGTGGGTATTTTAATACACACATGGAGATGAAAAATGGAGACCAGAAATGTACAGCTTTTGACCCAAATCAACTTCTTTTTCGTCTGGCTTTCCCTCATCTAGCCTTGAAGGTCATCAAGGAGTCAAAATACCCCCCAGAGAGAGCAAGATAACGAGACTGTCCGCATTCTTCCCTCTCACTACAGTTTAATATTTTAGCACTTAGTAATGACAAATAATCTACATTAAATGTAAATTTGTCGAGGTGAAGCAAACTTCCTGTACTGCTCCCAACAGAATAATACAAAATAAACTTCATATTGTTAGGATTAGCAGGTTCTGATTGGTGGAGAGCCATAGTCACCACTGCACTTTTGAAGATTCTATTATGTGTGTTATGTAAGTTTTTATTAGGTTGTTTTGTGTTATGTACAAGTGTAATTGTGCTGTATATGTTCTGAAATACTGTGACACCTGTCCAGGGTGTACCCTCCCTGGCCTCCGATGTGTGCTGTGGCACCATTAGAACCTTGAAACCCCAGCGACCCCAATGTTCTGAAATGTACAAGATGTGCCACATCAAGCATTTATGAGGACAGAGTTTCAAAACAATCCTCTGTGCAGGGATTGTTTTGAAACTCAATCTGATAAAATAATATATTTATGCATTGACAACCCACAGATGGCAACATTATTTAAAGATAATCATACATTTTTTTTAAAATCCAGTAGTATCTTTCAATTCTGTTTACCGTATTTTAAGTTTACAGTAATTTAGTTTTATTGGTGCAAAAATCCCACAAAAAATCCCAGAAAAAAAAACATTAAAAAAATGCGACAAAATGATATTTACAATATGTACAGCTACTTGAATTTGCCAATTACACCACACACCATACTCCTTCAACAACTCACGATAAATGGAAGCCTGGGAGCCCTTATATGTTGCACACTCCGACCCTATCATACCATTTCATGCGTAGGAACTATTCACAGCTATTTTAAAAAAATAAAAAAAACAGAACAAAAATGAATAAAAAACAGTAAAGCACATGCAAACTCAAAATACACTTATTCACAACACAATTCAGACAAAACATTGCAAAACAAACAAGTTAACAGAAAAATGTTGTTGTGACCCTGATGATGTCATCATCCAAGATGGGGGAACAGCATGGCATGGTAAAGATAGAGTATAAAATGACCGTTTTTTTTAACTGAACAGGTTTGGTTCTGAAAGTGAAAAATGTTCAGTGATTGCAATGTATTTTCCATTAAATGTTGTGCTAAAATGACTGTATGAGTGTATTTATTTCAGTGTATGGACAAAAGAAGTGTTTTAGCAGATAGTTTCTAAACGGAACATAAACACAAACATAACACACCAAACACTTTACAGATTAACATAAAACACATTCAAAATGGTCACAGTTTTACCCAACTGTGACAACCACTAAAATGAGTTAAAATGGAATGTCAGATGGCAATATAAATTCATACAACTATGTGGAATGCAGCAGCAGCAGTAACAGCACTCATACATTCCCTTCAGGAAATGCTCATTTTCTTTAGTTAGGGCTCGACTGCAACCCTATTGTAATTGCTTTGCGGCTTTCGGTACATCTTTCATGTACTTGAAAAGCCACAGAATTTCACACATAGACGCACGCACACACGCACATACACACGTCAGAACTTGTGAAATTCAAGTCTGATTGGGGTTCGAAAAGTGTGACAAATTGGCTCTGTAACTCGTTTCAGCTTATGGTATGCTAGTGTACCAAGAATCGCGTTTCCAAAATCAACTGGAAGAAAAACCTCTAATTATGACCACTTTTGACCATGTCATACTTTAACAAACTCAAAAAACATACTTTAGAGGTTGTATTTGTATATTTCCACCTTAAGGGATGTGGGACGTGAAATTGCGAGGCTTTTTTGACTTTAAACTATGTGTTTACAGTGGCTATTGAAGGTCAACATTTTGCCATAAACAGGAAGTTGTTAATAACTTAGCAATGCATCGTCCGATCGGATTCAAATTTGCCATGCGTGTTAAGAGTCCATGTCTGAACGTATTGAAATAGCAAATTACGGTTTCAGTTAAAGCATCACATAGTGGCAACACTGAAAATCCCACTACCTGCTGTTTTATACTGTTATTTCAGGCTGTGTTTGATGGACGTGTGTGAAATACCGGATATGAAAATATGTCTTAGATAGGGATTGGCCCCCAAGAGTGGATGGTGCTGGAGGTGCGAGAGCCCTTTAATCGCTGCTTGCCGTTTTTATTTACAATACACTTTCAGGTTCCGTTTAATTTTAAATGTATTAATCAGGCTAGGTCTTGACACATCTGGAATTCTTAAATCTCCATCACAATATTGCAATAAGGAGGTGGGTCGCTGATCATGACAAGGCATGGCTGGAGGAGCGGAGAACTTCAGGCAGTTTTGTTTGGTTCCTCCCCGTCCCCGTGTCTTCGCTCGGTTAGTACGGGCGGAAGATGGCGGAGCTGCACGAACAGCGAGATGAACGCGGGATTCCTAACAAAACGGCAAAGTTCGTCATATAACATTCACTTGATTCTGATTCTCAAGACCCATCGGAAAGAAGACATTTCACCGGTGAGTTACCGGCTCTATGCTTTGTTTGGAAACAGAATCGCAGGAACGCGCGCGGAGCTTTGCTTTGGCGTTTGCAATGTGGCAGTCGAATTGATGAAGGAATATCTGGACCTCAACTCCAGCAGTTTTCTAGGAGAGAAGGTTCCGAGGGTTTCCTGCACCAAAGCTTTGCTGGGAAAACGAGGTCCTCTTTTTCTAAAGTCAAACGCTCATAGTTTCCTCGAGACCATTAGTCAGTCACTCTCTCACTCACTACAATGCTTTGGTTGTGGCGACTGGGGAGAGACCTGTCAGAATGTTTAAATGTCTCCAGAATAGGATGCTGGGGCTTATGCAGCTCTGTAGCTTTTGGCTGGATTGTTCTTTACAAACAGGCAGTTCATTATTTTTACTAATGCAGTCATAGCTATAGAACAGTAACCACGATCAGCTGGTGAAATGTCATTGCTCTTTAGGAGAATTAACCGAGACTGTTATTGTTGCACTTTAAAAATACATGATTCAATTTCTGAATTATTTTAATAATGACAAATAAGTGATATTAGTCTCAGTTACTTAGGCAAACATTTTTAGCATTTTTATGATATCATAACTCTTAGTGTTTTTATTTTTTTATTTAATCTTTATTACCTACAAGAAATGAACCATGCATTTATATTAGATTTACATATATGCCTTTGGTCACCCCCGAAATTGACTTGCATTTAAAGGACTTTAAATGCTTCACGGGCAATGCCAAAGAAAGTGAAACCTAGTGAAATCTAGCTAGTGAAAACTTTAGGATCCTGCTGACAACACATGAACAATATATCAGATTAGTATGACCTTGCCTTTGTCATCAATTGCACCCATGAACTCATTGAGGACCCAATGGAGAACATTTGTGGAACAGGCTAAGGTGTAGTCATCAATATCTTTATTTAAAAGACAACCAACTTTTGTGTCTGGATATAGATGGTCCGTCCGTCCATCCATCCATATTAATTTATTTTTTGCAATTTTTGCATTAATCTCCAGTTTATATATGTTTAGTATATATATATTACTAAAATGAAGGTACTTTATTATTATTATTATTATTATTATTATTATTATTATTATTATTATTATACTCCTTTAAGAGTTATATAAACATGTCACCACTTTTGACATTTATTATAAGTTCACCAGGATCCAACATCAACCACCCTGTGATGAGCTCAACATCAATGCTCTATTACCCGTCGCTCAGATATTATAACATGATACTATAACACGATACTTGTAATTTTAATTAATTTGCTTGAAATGAAAGTGTCAATGTCAAATGCATGAATGTTGCAATCTTACAATATATAGTGAACCCTCGTAAATCCGCGAAGTAGGGACACCATATTTACAGTATTTATTTAACAGGTATTCATTATTCGGACTTTTAAAACCCTCCCTTTACATAGGAACTGTTAACAAACCACCCTTTACAGTAATGTACAGATATCTACAATAATGCACTGGTAATGTAAACAGCATCTATCTAACAAGAAAGCGGTAAACGAAGTAGCCGCGAGAAGATGCTGCGGGTCAGAGACAAGGGAAGCTGCTGCAGGTCAGAGAAACGGTCAAAACACCAATCACAGGCGAGATTGCTGCATCTGATTAGCGTTTCATGTTCATGTTCATTTTTACTAGTACTATAATGAATTATCGTATGATCACATTCTCTTTTTGTTTAATTTCATTTGGTACTGAATTATGTCATAATTCAATGAACCAACACTACTAACAGATATTAATAATTATTAATGAAATTAATGAAATATTTGGGGTCTTCATATACCGCCACTATTTTTGAAATTTCAGCAAAAAACGCTATATATTTTCTCTTATAATATACGTACGTAATGGCAAAAAACCTTTGATAGTCGAACCGCGAAGTAGCGAGGGATCACTGTATTCTGCCAATGTTTTATATGAAGATGCTGTGAACAAAATTGCCTTTAGAAATCGAAATAATGTGCAAATATAAAATGCAAAATGAGTGAATAAATAAAAAATCTAAATCAAATCAATATTTGTTGTCATTACCGTTTTCCTTCTAAAAAGCATCAATTCTGATCAGGACAGTTGCACAGAGTCAGGGATTTTGTGTAATTATAGTCTGGTGTATGATCCAACAGTTGTACCAAACAGGTGCTATGTGCTTTACTGATGCTTTACATCAGTGTCACAAGTACGTTGAAAGCCACACTTGCACTGACACAGAAACTGTTGTGTAGGAGGCTTAAAACTGGGCTAGGCACTCCCAAACTCTATCAAGGTGAGCGTCAGACAGTTTCTTATCTTGCTCATATAAACACAGGAACAAGACACAAGTAGTTATACAGCATCAACAAGGTGTCTCCTAGATAAAGATTTCAAAGCAAACTGGGGTTTCAAGATGCGCTATTCAAGCTCTTTCGAAGAAGCACAGAGAAACGGCAATATTGAGGTCAGCCAAGGAAACTGGAGGTGCAGAAGATGAAAGGCGCATCAAGCTAATTACCCTTTGAAGATGTCCAGCAGTGCAATCAGCTCAGAACTGACAGAAACCAGTGGGTTCCAGGTGCCCCCATCTACTGTCTGAAGAACACTGTCCAGAAGTGATATTCTCGGAAGATCTACAACTTGGGAACAAGACTCAAATGAAAACATAGGAACTGAGATGGTGAAAATGTCAGCAGGTGCTTTGGACAGAATCTGAAATATTTGCCGGCAGTTTCTTCAACAAAGGGCCGAGGAGCAGGAAAACAGTCAGTGTCTGCAGAAAACAGTGAAGGATGGTGGAGGTTCCTTGAATGTTTAGAGTGGAATTTTGGCAAATGGGGTAGGAGATTTGGTCAGGGTTATTGATGATTTAACCTCTTAAGCCCGAGAGTCCCCGGTACCGGGGACTTGCCCCCTTGTGCGTTACATTTTCAATCATAGCTCACTAACCCTGAGAATAACCCACACATATTAAATACTGTTGTGTTCAGCGGAAACTCCTCTAAAAACGATCTAATTCAATTTCATATTCGTTAACCACAGCTCGAACGCCATGCAAATAAACAACAACATGTCCAGAGTATAATTCATGACCACGTTTTTGTTTATGTGCGATATGTATCCACAATATAAACGGAAACACCCAAACCATTACATTAAATGAAAGCTAACAACCAGCTGAATCCAGCGATATGCAACTCATTTACATTGCATGAAGTATTTCAGAGCAGGGAGCGAAAGTTCCCCGAAAAAACGCCAGCAAAAACCAAGCAAGCATGTAAATCTTGTCTTACCTTTGCCGTTTTTTCAACAAAAAGTTATTTCCATAGCGATAAAAGTCCGTTTGTTGTTATGTCCGGTCGATAGCTTCGCGAAAAGTCCATTTTGTGTTTTTTCTGTTGCTCCAGTGCTCCTCTTACGTCACCAAATATGGAATGACTCCCCGTGCGTAAGAGCACGTCTCTCCACGCTGCGCGTCGTGTGATTCGTCGGCGATCCAGTCAGTCTCAAAATGGTTGAGCTGATTGGTTTCCTCAGAATCAGAGCTTTCCAGCGATGTATAGAGCTCCCGGATTGGACAGATGGTCGGGGGGTAGGGACACGCGGAAGCTCGACGTCGAAAGCGTTTGTGAATGAAATGTTCCCAAAAGCGCAGCAAGATGGCGTAAATGAGCTTCTACCCCCCTTTTACAGTGTTTCTTTAGGAGTTTTTTTTGCTGAAATCATGTCCCATAAGCAAGAAAACAAGACTATGAACGTAGCTGAAGCTTTGGACAAGATTTTTTCCATATTTCAATTATTGTGCCAAATTGTGCCAAACTGTGCCAACATGGATTACGCCTGAACTTTGTTCAATCAAAACCTTTACAGAATATTAGTTTCTTGTAGTATGAACACCAAACTTGCTACAGATGTCCTTGACATGTAGTTGTTATAATTGATTGTGTTTATTTGCTTCGTTATAAGTAAAATAAGGAGATATTGGAGGAAACATGTGTTTTTTTTTTAGGCGGAGTTCATTTTTTGGCCATTCCAACATCAATTACTCTTACCCAGTGTTCTTGACTGTCAAATTAACTCATCCACACCACTCCCAAGAACCTATCTTCATTTTGATACCAAGATTTGCAGTTTAGGCCTTGTAAAAGCTGAGAAATGCCTTAAAAAGTAAAAGTATAGGATTTTCGGAAAATAGGCCTCAGGGCTTAAGAGGTTAATGTTGACAAATATAAATAATATATTTATCTGTAAATCCTACCATCAAGGAGGTATTTAGTTCATTCATTCTGCAGCAGGACAATGGCTCCAAACATCTTAGAACAATGAGGGCTGGAAGTGCCTCTGGTATCGACATGGGATTAAATGAAGACAGATGATGTGTGAAAACTACATCTACAGAGGGTCTTTGGTACAAGATGTTTGGAACAACCTACCAGTCGAGTTCCTTTAGGTTTTTAGGTTTAGGATTTTTTTTTCCTCCAATAATCTACGATCCTGCTTGAAGTATAGCTTGGTCTATCCCAATCCTTACAATGCTAGTGTCTAGGGGAAAAAAAAGATTTAGGTTGTCACAGCTTAAGCTAATGTTTAAGATCAGAAATTGGTTTTCATAAGTTTTTAAGCGTTTCCAAAGGCTGTGGTTTGCTGTTATTTAATAGACGAAAATCAGTTAAATGACATTAAAAGCACAATGTTCTGTTTAGAGTTCACTTCTGCTGTACTAGGGGAAAAAGGAACAGAAAAAGCATTATGACGCTTATGACATCCAATGTGCATTCATTTTGTGGATAAGACACAAAAGTCCCTTTGAAAGAATTGACTAGTGTTACTGGTCATGAATATGAAAATCAATTTTTAGACATGTCAGCTTCCACTCAGTAATTACATTTAGCCATTCACACTGGAGAAGAGCAAAATAAAAGAGCTGCAGCTTTTGTTGGGAAGAATGGCTCTTATCTGAATGAGAGTCTTGATGAGTGTTGGTCGGAGAGATGAAGGTGAATGGCAACCATCAAGTGCCTCAATGATGTCCTTGATGAGTAAAATAGAATCTGCGAGTGGGCTTCATTCGTTTGCCTAATGTAGAGCTTAATCGGTCCTCAGCTAAATATTAGCTTACTGGTTTCATTCTGTCGTACCTTGGATACAAATTGACTAGTTTCTCTGGCAGATGATTTTATTTTTGCTCTTTGTTGGTTTTCATCTGCAGTTCAGGTGACATAGGGTTAACGGAACATGTGTTTCAGCAAAGGCGAGTCAACAAAGCAGTTTTTTTCTTTGTTAATCGAGTGAAACCTGTTTTAGTGAATACAAACCAAACCCATGCCGAATAGCTTGTACTGCTGGCAGATTTAAGTCTGAAGATGAACCAATTTCTCTATTAACTGTGGTTAATTCGTCACGTTTAATGATGAAGGCTTTTCAACACTGTTGCATGGAACAATGCTGCTGCAACTAAACAATTTACGCAATTTTAAGAAGACACCAAGGCTGGTCCCATTTTTGCAAAACGTGTCATAAAAAGAATGCTTTGAATAAACGGTAAGAGAAAAACTTAATTTTGTAACATCATTGATTACTATTATAATGCCTTTCAGACAAAGGTCCAGCCGCCATTGGCTACATTTGTTCTCTTTAAAAGGGAAATAATTTGTTTATTTGCTTTGGTTGAATTTAAGCAATTGTGTTTAATATATCCATTATTATTAGGTCTTGAGCACCGAAGGTGCATAGAACCCTTTAATATTGTTTCACACCTTTTGGTTCATTTTGAGGGTCTAAACATGCTTGAACACTAATTGAATTTCACACACGCGTCAGAACTGGGTTAAAATGCATGTCTGGTTGTGGTTCCAAAAATGGGAGTGGCAAAATGGCTTTATAGTAGGGCTGAACGATATTGGAAAATAATTACATTGCAATATTTTTTTCCAAACAATATATAATGCGATTTTGAGAACCACCAAGCCAGGCAATAAAGTCAATAATTACTTATTAATAATTTCACTTATAAGCAAGCTTCATTACAAGTGACAAAAAGGTCACTTAATATTTTATTGCAAAAAATTTATTTTATTTACAAAGGTCCGGGTTTGTTTTTCTCAGCTGTAGAGAAATATAGTAGAGTAGTTCCAGTCCAGCTGAAGACAGAACCCAACCTTGCCACAGGAGGTTTCCCCTTCATCAGAAAAAATCTCTATAAATATAAGTATATTACATCAGATTAGATTTATCCAAAAGAAACCCTTGTGTTTCTAAACAAAAAATAAATAAATAAATGAATGAAGCAATATGTTGTTGGAATCAAGAGCATGAGCAGTTTTAAAAGCAATTTTATAAAAAGTCAATTTATATAATATCAAAAAAGACACAATATATTGAAAAAAACATTATTGTGTGGAATAAACCCTGTGTATAAAAACTTTTATTACATATGACTGTGATTGAAAAATTCACAAAACTCACAGGGGCTCTCGATGATGGTATAAACATCTTTCACTATTTACAAGAGTTTTGGCACTCAAATATAACACTTTAGTGTGCCAAAAAACAGTGGAAGAATGCGAGGAAATAAGGAAAACAAAAAAGCATGTGCGCGAATGGAAGAATCACGGACAGAACACAGTAAAACAGTTAAATTTAACTCTAATAAACCTATTACTGCTACTAAGACAATGGTTATATTATTATTATATACAGTATAAATATTATATTTACAGTTATTTCTCCGCTAAACTGTTGCTAAAGCGATCATAGGAAATCAATCACTCGTCTGTCACTGATCTCCTGAGCTCCTGGCGAAAGGTCTGTTTCTCTCTGTTTGTTGCCGGCAACATCTTCTGTTTTAAAGGGTTCACTTCTGTAGTCGACCCTGAAAAAACGTGCTCTTTGGACTTCTGTGTTTTGTTGCGCTGACAGATTTACAAAAAATCGGCGCATCTCGTTTGGATTGCTTAACACAGAAAATTCTAATCTATTAATGGGGTTCCCGCTCCCATTGATTTTTATTCCCGTCCCATCCCGATCACGAGATTAACAACAAAAGTTTATCCCATCCCACATAAATCCCACGGGAATCACGAGACCTGCGGGAAATCCCGACAAATTTCATCCTCTGTGAGGTGTCACACTGGCAAAGTCGCGCACCTCTTCATTGCACATTTTTAGTAGTGAATGGTTTCCGTGCCGCTGCTCACACCTCACAATCACGGTGGAGGCATGCGGAACGTACATATCACCCCAGCAACAAGCCAAACAACAAACTCGTGCTTTGCTACATGGTGCTTCTGTTCTGTTATACACCATGGGCTTCTACCCCTCACATCGTAGTTCTGACGATGTGACTATCGCGCATGAGCACATCGCGGTGTCGATGTCAAAACAGAATATTGTTCATCAAAATATCGGTGGCTATTTTGCAAAAAAACTCACAAATTCCTTTTGATTATGTGACCACTATCAAACTCTGGCAGTCTCATCTATAAACCTTTGCCATTTTAAATTGGGAAGCTTACAAAGTCTGGTCTGGAAGTAATTTGCTTAGTGTGTTAAGGGTCCATTTGTTTCTTTTGAATTATTTTGAATAAATAAATTTTAAAAATGGCACTTTTGCTTGCTTCATACTTTAACCAACTTTGTGTCTGTTGACCTCAGAACTCTATCAGGTATGTTCCACATAAATGTTTGTTGAATACACAAATTGAATAAATTGCAAAGCTTTTTTAACTTTGTACGCACTGAGGCTGTCGTCACAAACAGAAAGTTGTCATAACTCAGACATACAATGTCTGATCTTTACCAGAATTGCCAACTATGCTACCAGTCCATGTCTGAACACATCTACAACGTACTCTCTGTTATTGTGCCACCAGGTGCCCACAGTAAATAAAACCTTTTACCAACTTAGACGTGTGACAAGAATATTGACCAAAAAAGTACCAGAAAATATTCTCATTGGCGCTGCCTGGAGGTCATGATGCTTTGAGGTGTGGTTTTCATTATTTGATTTGCCTGCATCCTTCAGTAGTTTTAACAATTCTTCCAAACAAGGATTCGGTCATAGTGCAACAACTGGCCACTTTGATGTCTGCAGCTTTACATTTATTTTAATAGAAATTGACTGTTGTTTTTTTTTTCTTTGTGTTATATAATTTAATTACTGAAATTTACAGTTTATGTTGCTTTCTAAAACCTTAGTGTTTTGAAGTTAACTATTATAGAATAATCATGATAACCATGAAGCAATTTTTTGTCTTTTAGATTCTGCAAAGCAGCCCCTCTTTGATTTCGAAAATAGATTATGGAGGTCTGGTCAGCTGGTGCAGCACTCCATCATACAGTCCTAAAAAGTCTTGAAAAGCTGTTACTTACAGCATGCTACAAGAAGGCACAAAAAGACTTAAAATGTCTTAAATCTGGGATTTAGGAATATTAAGGGTAGCTGAAATGGCTAAAAGGGTGTCTGGCCCTCACAGAGCTGTTGCTCTCAAGTTCATTAAAGGAAAGCAGACCAAACTTCACATCACTGCTTTCTATTATTTGTTCATCTTTCAGAGCTTCTCTGTCTTATAGCAGACTAACAGTTAACTTCTGACGTATTCTTTGATTCATGTGTGGTGAGGAAAAACACAATCTTTAACAACCAAAGACAAGTCGTTGTATTGCAAAAACTGAAATCAAACCAAAACTTAAAACTCTTTATTTTCTTACTTTAAAAAGAATTATCCAGTCAAGAGATTTAGACTATAGATTATTTAGCTTATTTTTAGAAAATATGAAGAACAAAAAAATGCTTTTTCTGGTCATTTATTTGTGAAAAACAAGTCTATGATTTTGCCACTAAACTTTAAAATAGATTCTTAAAACAAGACATTTTGACAGCTTCTTAATTCAAGGCTATTACGGATGCCTTTTTTTTTTAGGAAATCAGTGTTAAGTTCTGATAAAAAAGAACCCTTTCAGAAGAGGAAAAAAAGGCTTAAATATAGTTAACACCATCTTTGATCAAGGAAAAAAAGTCTGACAATGGGGAAAGTAAATCTGACTTCCTGAAATTCTTGAATCAAAAATAAAATGCTAGTGAAAAGTAATCCTAAAACAAGAACTTATTCTTGAGCAGTTGTTTCCCTACACTTTAACTGTTCTTATAAACTCTCAGTAGAGATCGTGTTGTGGTGGACAGTCCGCTCGAAACTGATGCAGTGGGACCTGAGTGAGAGGATAAAAACCCAGCAATGTTACTTGTCTGTTTGTACTCTACTAGCTAATAAATGCAAATATGCCCAAATTAAAACATTCTTGAGTGAATGTTTCTTGAGCGAACAAAGTTTTTGAACAAAAATCATTTCCGGAATAAGCCTGGGCTAGAAAGTGAAGAGATTGAAAGGGATTTTAATTAAAAATAGAGACTTTTTGAGTAAAATAATCACATTTCCCATACAATTAGACCAAAAGAACAACGTATTATTAAAAATAAAAGAATGTCATGACCCCCTTTAATAAATATATTCAAATCTTACTAAAATAATAATTTCATTCAAATAATCGCTCAAACTAACATCTTCAGTTAATCGAGATCGCGCCTCTCGACATCAACCATAAAATTTTACTAAACCTCCGAAATTATTTGCATTTAAATCAATATGTTAAAATGGTGGTTTTGCCATCTTCCAGATGAGTGCGTCTTCGGTCTCTAATTCTTACAAGCCAAGTGTTCCACATCTCTCCCAGTGAGTGAAGTTAGGAATGGTGGCAGCACACGCATTGAAACAGCCAGTTTGGGGGGAGGATGGTGGGTTTTACTCCACAGGGAGCCGAGAGCTGTCTGGTCCGGGATCAAATTCTTGCACTGTTGGCTTGCTTGCATCCATTATTCATGGGGTTTTTTTTTACTTGCAAAGGAAAATGGAAAATGTGCTGTGCTCGTTCCTCCCCCCTCCCTCTCTCTCTTTCATATTGGCTTTTGTCCTTTGATTTCATCAATATGTTTCTGCTATTCTCTCTGACTTGAAAGAGTATCACTTCAAAGGATTAGTGATTTGTAGGGAAACCCGCAGCTTTTCGGGTTTCATTTTTCACCTGTCCTCATTTCATTTATGGCCTTTTTTAAAAGCACACCTTTATTGATTTGCTTTACAAGTCAGAGATGTTGATAACTTTCTTTGGAGTGGCATGAAATGATTATCTCCTTAATTTGATGAGTTTCTCTGAGCTGTTTTTATCAAGTACGGTTTGGGCATTTTAGACAGCTGTTTGTGGCACATTCCTCACGAAATGTAGGGACAGGAAGCACATTTCCCTGATGCACCTGGGAGTTTAGCTTTCAGTTCACACTCAAACAGAATTACAGTAATTATGAGATTACATCGTTGTAAACACTAAGAATTCCAACTGAGACGACACACACCAAGGGCAGAAATCTGAATAATGACTCAGATGGATTATTATGCTACAATTAATTCATTAAATCAGAGCATTTAAACGATAGCTTGTTGTTTAGTGAGCATATTTGCATATTATTTTATCAGGTTGCATTACTTGACGGCAGGGCTGGGCCAAGATAACAAACGATTACTGCAAAATGGTACGGTACGTTAGGCACTGGACACTTTAGCCTAAAGCCTGTTTAAACCGGGGTGCACTTCTTATACCGCGTTCACGATTAAGGGTTTCCTTCCAAACTGTAAGTAGCTTTGGATAAAAACGCCTTCTAAATGCATAAATGGAAATGTAATGCTTTACCGTTTCATTTGAGCACTCTGTACTAAACACTGTATTATTCACATGACCAACTGAGTGAAGCAAAAGCACTGCTATCGCCCCCCTGTGGATGGCTGCAGAATACTCTTTTAACACTGCCCCTACAATACTACAATAAAACTCTATGGAATCAAGTCAAACTTTTCTAATTATTTCCTCACAAATTCTGTTATTTACACAAGGATTTCTCTTTGTGTGGCTTACGATCCTGTATCCACCCCAAAAACAATGAGAGACTATGTGATTGACGGATATGATTGACACAGTGGCAGTTCAACACTGAATTCCCCCTCCCCCTATCCCCATGAAAAAAAATGAAAATTGAATTTTCACATTTTTTTTAAACGATTATATATTACAACCTTATTGTTATAGCAGACACACATGACGTGTTATGACCCACGGCACTCCCCTCACAGTCCACTAAACCAGTTTTCTTTGGGGAGGGGGACCAAGTTTTGTGTTCCCTATTTTTATATGGCCATTTCACAAAAAATTAACCAAAAATTGCATGAATTTTGTATGCCTGTTTTCTAATTAATTCAATAATTTTAAAATATTATTATAATTGTTAGATATATTATTCATTTTTTGTTATGGATTGGTTAAAGATTATAATTTTTTTATTTTTTGAGGTAGATTAAAAGCACCCAAACATATTCCTCAAATCACTGCCAGATATGTTACTAATTTGTTCTCTTTGTGCATTGTGTGCAACTTATTTTTTTCCACTAGTAATTAAATTTGAGCTTTTTTTTTAGTTGTTTTATTTGTAGAAAGCAGAAGTCATACAATCCTCTAATGGTAACAGATCCCTTTTACCCAATGCCAGCTGTTCTCCTGCACGTCTTCAGCTGTGATGTCTTCATCTTAAAGAGACAGCTCTCTCTCAAAATATGTTAATATTTGACGTAATATTATGTATAGATACATAATCTTCGGGAGTCTGTTACACCAGAAGTATTATTTACATGTTATTTTCTACAAAAAGGTGTTTTAGGGTGTTGTGGCCCTTTAAATATATGTTCAGTGAAGATACCGTAAATTCTGGACTATAAGCCGCTACTTTTTTCATAGGTTTTTAACCATGCGGCTTATACACAAATGCGGCTATTCTGCAGTTTTTTTTCCCACCGCTAGTGGCGCTCTAACCCTAATTAGAATTAAACTTAACACAAAAAAATGCAAAGAAGAATTCGCTAATTTAAGAAGAGCACGCTAGTTCCTCTTTAGCTGATATAAGTATTATATAAGTATTATATAGCTGATAAAATTATCAATCCTGTCAAACTCTTTTTTTAAATCCTCACCCCTTCGTCATGGAACCCACACGAAGAAGTTCGTATGACGCAAGTTTTAAGTTGAAGGCCATCGATCTCGCTATTCATGAAGGAAACCGCGCTGCTGCTAGGAAGCTTGGCGTCAATGAGTCTATGGTGAGACGCTGGAGGAGGCAGAGGGAAGAGCTCATGCAATGCCCTAAGTTGAGGAAAGCTTTCAGGGGACATAAAAGCAGGTGGCCAGAACTTGAAAATGTCCTGGAGGACTGGGTGAACACGCAGAGAGCAGGTGGCCGTGGTGTGTCCACTGTACAGATCCGACTTAAAGCCAAAACCATTGCCCGCGAAATGGAAATTAAAGATTTCAAAGCGGGGCCGTCATGGTGTTTCAGATTTATGAAGCGTAAAAACCTGTCCATCAGGACACGGACCACTCTCTGTCAGCAACTTCCTCCGGATTATTTAAAACTTCCACAAATTCGTTCAAACAAAGACACAAGAACACTCCATCGGACCAGATGAGATCATAAATATGGATGAGGTACCTTTGACGTTTGATCTGCCTCTGACCCGGACCGTTAACAAGACGGGCGCATCGTCCGTGCTGCTTAAAACAACGGGCCATGAGAGGACGCATTTCACCTGCGTTCTGGCATGCACTGCATCCGGACAAAAACTTCCACCACTGGTGATTTTTAAGCGCATTACTATGCCTAAAGAACAACTTCCGAAAGGCATAGTGGTCAAAGTTAACAGCAAAGGATGGATGATGGAAGGCCTGATGAAGGAATGGTTAATGGAGTGCTACAGCAAGCGGCCGGGAGGATTTTTTCACCGGAAGAAAGCACTGCTTGTTTTGGATAGTATGAGGGCCCACATCACAGATTCTGTAAAAGCAGCGATCAAGAAAACAAGCTCTATTCCAGCTGTGATTCCTGGAGGTACAACCAAGTATTTGCAGCCACTTGACATCTGTGTCAATCGTTCATTTAAAGCTGCACTCCGGGCTGAGTGGGAGACTTGGATGACAAGCGGTGAGAAGTCGTTCACAAAAACCGGCCGCATGCGAAAAGCATCCTTTACTGATGTCTGTCAGTGGATCCTGACAGCGTGGAGGGCTGTAAAAGAATCCACCATCACCAAAGCGTTCAGAAAGGCTGGACTGAAAATGGGCTGGCCTTGGAATTTTTGAGCCAACAAATGGTTTTCTTGAGCAGTTGTCTTGCAGGTCTGTCTTACCTGTGTTTGTCACAAACATCTCCAGTCTCTTCAAATCTTTTGTTTGCCTCCGTACTTGCTGAAACACATTGAGGTGTCTGTCACATCAGCAGTGGTATTGATATTCAACAGTTTAGTCTCTGGGTGAATCTTAGGCATGTTTTCAGAGGTCTAGCTGCTGTTGTGTGTGTGTATGTGTGTATGTATTTATATTTGTGACATATAAAGCTTATTTTTCTTAAATCTGATTTGAAATAGTAGCAAAATACAATATCGGAAGGAAAGTGTCAACAGCCTGTGATAAAATTAGCATACTTGCTTGAATTTTTTTTTTAAAAGGGAAACGTCCTTTTAACCCAGATATATGATGGGAAAAGAAAACAGCTCGCTCCTTTTTTTTCTCATTCAGCTGGAGTTTGGCTGTGTAATAGGATCCTCCATTTTTCTTTAGACTCAATGAGATTCCCCTCTCTTTTTCTGTCTGTTGAGTATAGCAGCATTAGCCGGGGGCTTTCTCACAGCAGGATTGTGTGAAATCATATACTTTGAATTCAACGGAGGTTCCTTGGACTTCAAGGAAAGGTTGGAGAAGGATAAGTTCTTTGTGGTCAACAGTCAGGCAGTTCGGCAAAGGCCTTTGACTACTGATCGACCTCTGGAATCATTTACTTGTAGTTCCTCTATGATGATAATCTCATGTGGAGGTTTATGTGTGTGAGGTGTCCCTCGGGGCCTCTAAATCCCCCTAGCAGTACTTAGACTGAGCCACGCATCTCTCACAATACCAGTAATGCTTTGTCTGTCTCCTGTGGCGCAATCAACTGAAACTGGCCTGTAATCTAATAAAGACTGAGATTACAGGCCTAAAGGAGTGAGAGCTTCTTCACCTGCGGTGTCTGGTATTCATTCTCTCAGCCCTTCAGTCAGAGCAGCGGCTACACCTCGTCATTCAGTTCCTTCAACAGTGTCTGAACACAGAGTTCTGTGAATGAATAATTTACGAGTTATGAACATTCTCTGAGAGATGGGGAGCACTTTTGGTGGAGATGGCCTGATCATGTTCTTCTAAACGATGCTTTATGCTCAGGTTCACCACCTTTAGCTGTGTCGTGCTGTGCTTGTCAGCACTGATAACTCTTGTGCCAGCAGTACTAGCCGCTGTCAGAGACAGAATGGAATGCTTGCCAGATTCATCCTCAGCCTGTGGTTTTGGGAGTTTGCCCAAAAGCACTTTTTTCTGTGGCATATTTTCTTAGGTCTTCTACAAAGAAACTGATTAAAGGTGTTGTGCGGTGCTTTGAGAAGCGAGTGGCAGGATGTGAGATCACGCCGGCAGCTGTTGACAGCTGTTTTAATGAATTTCTCCAAGATTAAGCCAATATATTTCTTTGTTCTCTTTCTTGCAATTGTTGGCATAAATTAGGTTTAATAAGAAAGCATTGAATGTTAGTTTAAAAAAATTTTTTATTGAATGTTGTTTTAGTGGATTTCTGACCGGTCCGTTAGTTGGTCTAGAACTGATGTCAAACTCATTTTCACAGAGGGCCACATTAGCATAATGGCTGTCCTCAAAGGGCCAGATGTAACTTATAAATGTAAAACAATGTAACTAAATATAATGTAAAATAAATGTAACTACTCCTTAATGTTAAATAACTCATTATTTATAACTTATTCAAGTGACAATTCAGTTACATAGAAACAATTGTATGCTTGTTGAAAAAAACCCTCACAGACTGAAGACGATGCATATTGATCATCTTTTATCATCAGGCTCAAGAAACAGATCACAGATAAACTATTAGCTCCGCCCATTTCACATCTTGAAATTTATTTTAGTGTGAGTAAATCGGGTTTGTAGCATGAGAGATCACTCAAATGCGTGAGTCTTACGTTCAATGTGTGAGAAACGGCAGCTCTGCAGTTTCACTCGAGAGTAGGGATGCGGAAACACCGTTGCGTCCACCGTAGCCCAAAGGCTTTGTGGGAAATGTACTTTTCTTTTTTTTTTTGTATTTAGACACTCAAAACTTTTAAGCTCTCACGGGGCACATTAGATTACATGGCGGGCCACATCTGGCCTGTGGGCCTTGAGTTTGACACATGTGGTCTAGATTGCTTTCATTTGACCGGTTTTCAATTATGAAAAAAAAATAAATAAATAAAGAGTTGAAATGTAAAGTTGAAAACTTGGGAGTTACTAAAACAACTACTAATGTTTAATAAGCACACAATTTTTTTATTCATTAATTAAATAAATTGTATGTAATTGGAACCTGATTTACTCACATTTCACAAGATCTTTTAGCACTTTTTGCTGCATTTTACTCAATTTTACTTAATGAGTAATTACAATCATGTGCACAGCGAATGCCTTTGACAAAATAATATTTGAACGGGAGGTCTCAGTTCGGAGGTCATGCATATAACAAACAAATAAAAGCACAAACTTTTAAACTTGTAGGGTCTATTTAACCTCACAGTTTGAAGATCTGCAAAACTAAACCCTCACAAGATCTGTAGCCTAGCTTTCTCACTGTAAGTGATGGAGAGCCTCTGAAATGGGCTTTGCAGTGCTCCCTTGAATCTAACAAAATACATTATTTCAGTTGTTTCACAATATTTTGTTGTGATGCTTGATAAATATTGTAATCTAACGCCATTGCTGTGACACTGCATTGCTCTGATTGCTCTGCTGCACTCTTTAGATTGAGAAATTATTCACGTTGAACAATCAAATCACAATGAAATTTCGGAATTAGGGACTAAAATAAGCAGACGTTTGTCACATTGTCTTGTTTTGGCGCCGTCACAAAGTTGACCTTTCTCCAAACTAAAGGGATGCAGTGTTTCCCCTAGGATCATGGCTTTTGGGGGGGGAGGGGGGGGGTTGTGGTGTTATGGGTGGTGCGGCAAAACACTCACACAAACACTTAATAGTGTTTATATGTTTCTTTTAATTGCAGTATGTCTGAACAATTACTGTACAATAACTAAACAACTGTACACTGAACTAAACACTAAACATCAGATTTATTTTAATATGTTAATTATTCACAAAGTGTGCAGCTTTTGTCACTGCAGTGTATCTTTCTGGGCTTCTGAAAGAACATTTCCAGAGCATCTTGGTATGGATAGTCTGAAACTTCTGGCCCATTTATTGAGATCCGCATGCAGGCTGCAAGATGGTCCCCTTGCAGCCTATTGCGAATGTCTGTTTTGACCTGTAAATACATTAACTGTTAGGCTTTAAAAGTGATAACTGATAGTAACAACAGTAAAAATCAACTTAACATAGTGATAGTTTAAAGCAGGAAATGCCATTGAATAACTAACTAGCTAGCTATTAATTAAGCAATTTATTTATCAATTCGTTCATTCATGCTTGTGTGTATTTACTTACTTACCAAGATCAGTCTTGTACAGCCAGGGGGAGTATTTCCCCTCTGACAGCCAAGCTGGGTCAAAACCTGTCGTTCTGTGGTGGCTAGACATTTGCTGTTTGTCAGGGGCAGGACATGCAGCACTTGGGGTCTTTTCTGTACTTTGTTTCGGAGTAGGAAAGCTACACCGGCTGCTGCTCGCAGCAGAACACGTGCTGTCATCGTCACCACCTTGGGAGCGTTTAAAAAAACGCGGATATTTTTGCCTGCTGCAACATACTCTCCGACGCGGAGCGGAACTCCGCGGTGCGCGCGCATCGGGGCGGAACTCCGCCGTGCGCGATACGGAGGACAATTGTAAACGCGCAAACGTTGAGACAGAAATTACATGCCATCGTATAAATAACATTATGCTATTTAGTTTGATAAAGAAAAAAGCAAAGACCTGTTATATATAAATTACTTCTGTCGTTATTCGACGAAAATAAAATAAAATTAACTTGACCTTCAAGGGGGGCGGGGGGTGCCGTTGGGGGGGCGGGGCGCCCCCCCAATATAATGGTAAGGGAAACACTAGGATGAATGTAGTTATGAGCCTATCGCCCACATACTTCATGCAATGTGCATGAAAAAAATGTAGCATGATGAGCATGTGATTCTAAACAGATTGGCATGTATATGCACGCAAAGCACCCCCTCCTGATTGTTTAAATAGTGTTTTGCTGTATGTATCTGACTCTAGACTATAACACAGGCAAAAAACACAAAAGACCAGAGTGCGGTGACTGTGGCTCCATCGGCCATTGCTGCTTGCAGCTCTAATTTAATTTGTAATGCTTTGTATTTTAATTTCTTCTTTTATTATTAGCCAACATAGTAAAGCAGAGATTTTGCTTGGAACAGATAAAATCCAGATCTGCTGATGAGATCACTTTTACAAAGCTGAGCATTGAAGAAAACGACAATAATGACTTCCATTGAAGATCGTTGCATGCCTCCAGAAGCTCGATGTTGAATCTTTGCCCTTGAGTTGAGCAGAGATGTCCTGTAGGATATCGGTCAGGCTTCTCCTCACATTTTGATTGCCTTTTTAAAGCCTGAGCTCACAAGGGAAAACTTGGTAGATTGATGCAATGCTGGCTTCTTCTCTGGAAGACTCAAGAACTTAATCTCTTGAAGGCATCTACAAGAATGCGTTTTATCTATACCATGAAAGAACTAGAAGCCATTGCTATATTCTTCTTGTTTTTTTTTTTATTGTTTCTAATTTATTTGTTGTTTTGTTGAATGGGGCTATGCCATTCATCTGCTGGAACAAAAGAACCATGGAGGATTACCGTGTGGTAGCTTGTTTATTGAAAGTCAAATTTCTCCTATGCAGCTAGATGGTTAACAGAATTGATGCCAAAATGCTTTAGTTAGACATCTTAGGATGCCATCTTCAGATGTGGTCTATGCATTTGATGGTTAGTTCTGTGTAAAATTGTATATTAAGTTTATTTTAAAAAGTAAATGATAAATCTGAATATTGGTTACTGGAAACATAAATAAAAGAGAATTTTCAGAAGTGCAGAGAGTCAGATTTTGACTAAACAACCATATTTGCTAAATGTAAATTGAATATTGGCTTCTTTATATTTTGTTAAATGTACTTAAAAATTCTATTGCTTGTATCTTAAGCCAAACGTGATTTTTATGGAATGTTCAGTTCAGTGAAGTTCAGCCACTAGCTGACTCTCGTGTTGTTGAAGGAACTTATTACAGTATTTAGAATTAAATATTATTTTGTGTATTATTTGTGCCATTTCTTTGCGGAATCATTGCTCCTCTGTGTTTTACCTGAACAAACTTGTGACCCTAGCTTCTTTAATAGAAATTCTGATACAAAGATTTGTACACACCTGTCCTCACAACCAGAATGTCCATAGAAGTCTGTTTTTTGGTATTAGAAAATACATGGATTTTGAGAAACAACAAAACATTGTATAAACAAAAAGGTGTTAAAATCCACTTTTAAAATGTTCTTAATGTAACTGTGATGAATAGTATAATAGTACAACTTAACGGTTTTTCACATTTTACCAACAATACAAAAGGCATTTTCCCTATTCCCCCCCAAAATGTTTCCCTTTCCCTAAGTAGTCATTTTAGCGCCTTTTTTACCACTTGGTCTCAGGGAATGGGGTGGAAGTGGGTGGAAATCTGGTTGGAAAGTGACATTTCCGCAATACCTGTACAAAGATGTATATATGTAAATGAACTAAAAATGTGACTCAATACTTATTTGCCTCTCTGTATATGTACCTAGCAAACAAACACCCTGAAAATGGCATAACAATTTAAAAGCCTCCATTCCAGGCATCCGTTGTGATTGCATTCTAGACTTTGTGTAGAGTGCTGTGTGGAACATCAGTGAGGGTATTACTGCTCTCGGTTCATAATAAAACTGAAAAGGTTCTATTCGCTCTGCTTTTCTGTGCATTAGATCTGGTGTGATCTCATATTTGATTGGTGCTGTTGTTTTGCTCTGATGACTGTTGAAAAGCTGGTTTTAGGGCATCAGGGAGTCTGGGAGATTTGTCATTAAAAGCTCTTCCCCACTGTGTCTGTTCGGAATCTCAGAATGCAGCTGCTTTGCTTCTCTGATCACCAAGTTGTTTTGCAAGTCGTTCTATTTAAATGACATTAAATAAAAGTTGAACTGTGATGAAAATTAGTAGGTATGAGGAAATATTTTGGTGTATTTGCCAAAGTTTACCTCAATCATCCAGTGTTTATTGTTCATGTGGTCAGCTCTTGTTCCATTGTTCATACAGTGAATAAGTGGACCAATACATGACCAAAATCTGTCAAAATGGAGCTAAACTTGTGTTTTCTGAAGTGATGTCCAGCCGGGCACCACTGGCGCCAAATTGGCACTTGGTAACCAAATGAACAAATTGATGGAAATTAGCATTTTTTAAACGCAAATCAATACCACTAGATAAACTACTGAATAAAAAATATTTTTTAAAGAAAATGCAAACAGTGAGAATAATAAAATGTGTGCATGCCACTCATTAAAACAATCTGAATCTCCTCTAAAATGTCCTCAACCGGGTACGGCGCAGGACCCATCCTTGCGATGGCAGCCTGTGAAAGGAACAGTGGCACTCTCCTTCCCTCCGTAGTGCTAGGGTCTTCTCCTTGGGCAAGAGAGATTAACCCTTAAGCCCCCCTTACGAGGGTTACACTAAATCTAGACTGCACTTACATCTGCATATTTTGGACACAACCACTACACCGCTTGCGAAGATCCAGAACAAACTTTTTTTTTTGATTCCCCATTGTAAGGGGCAACTTGTTAGCCGTGAGTTGCGACCCGTGTCGGCGGAGGAAGAGGTCCTGGTGTTTGAGGAAAATGGTTAGCTGCGGCTGCCACCTTTCCAACACGACACTTTGGCTCCTACTTCGTGTAAACGGGAGGTTGGAATGGCTCGATCCAATCAATCGGCTGGTCAAAGAAATGATCTTAAAACATCTATAAGACACTTTGGCTTAGAGTCAATCAAGTTATAAAAAGCAACCCGTTGCTTTTACCGGCTTGAGTATACCATCAGTATATCCTTGATGCATAATCTGCTGGAGTTCCGCGGCTCTGTGCATCCCTATTTTTGGGCTCCAAGGTGGGTGAGGAGTACTGATGATGAACAAGAAAACTAAAAAATATGGCAAATAAACCAAACCTCAAACGACATCGGACGGATTTAGAAACTGACAACCCAAATGGAAAAATTGACACAACGACGAAAAATGATGAGTGGCCAAAATTTATAATTATTGAATCAACTTCTGCTGACTATCAAATCACTAGGCTGTCTCCTTTTGCTATCCAGAAAGGTATTGCTGGTATAGCGGGTACAGCTAAAGAAGTGAAAAAACTGCGATCAGGTCAAATTCTTGTTGAATGTTATAAAAAAGCCAGTTCAGAGAACCTACTACAAACAAAAATGATCGCAACAGTTCCTGTGAAGGCATCACCACACCCAACTCTCAATTATAGTAAAGGAGTGATCCGCACCAGAGAACTTGAAGATGTTGATGAAGAAGAAATACAAGAAGAACTGAAGCCTCAAGGAGTTACTAACGTAAGGAGAATTACAATCAAAAGAGAAGGACGAACAATCAGAACAAGTACCTACATTATCACCTTCAACAAACCAACAATCCCTGAAAAACTTCTGATCGGATACTTAAGTGTACACGTGGACCTCTTTGTCCCAAATCCTCTTAGATGTTTTAATTGCCAGAAATATGGCCATGGTTCAAACAGTTGCAATAATAAACACATCTGTTGTAACTGTGGTGAAGAAAGACATGACAAGGAACCCTGTGAAAAACCATCCAAATGTTGTAATTGTTCAGGGGACCACTCAGCTGCATCAAAACAATGTCCAATGTGGATCCGGGAAAAAGAAATACAGAAGATTAGATGCACCAAGAAGATCAGTTACCCTGAAGCAAGGAAATTGGTTGCTCCTACCCCCTTCTTCAGTATAAACAAATCATTTGCTGATGCAGTAAGAAAAACTGTAAGATCCATTGACTGCCAGACAGACATCACTTGGATGCATAAAGACAAACCCCAAACTAATATTGCTCCTTCAAAAACAAAGACTTCAGGAACGCAGAGTGAAGTACTTACCAAGGATATACACCTGAACCAAAGTCCAGTTGAAAATGAAAAAGGAACAAAAAATAGCAAGAAACAAAGGGCTGCAAATCCCAAGGATGACCCTACAAAAATAAAAGAACCCAAAGATATAGAAATGAAAGAAAAAGAATGCCCTAGTCGAAGTCCATCCCCCCGAGGTAGAATGAAGACAAACGTCCCCATCCTTCCAAACAGGTGATGGAAAAACGGATTATTCAGTGGAACTGTCGTGGAGCTCGGGCAAATTATACAGAGCTACAACGCTTAATTACTGTCATCAACCCCATTGTTGTATGTCTTCAGGAGACACAACTGTAAAAAGACAACACTATTTCTTTCAAACATTTTAATATTTTGAACACCCTTGGTCCCAGTAACAAGCGTGCTTCTGGAGGAACATCCATTCTAATACGCAGTGATTTAATTCACAGCAATATCAAACTCACTAGTAATCTACAAGTAACTGCAGTAAGATTGGCACTCAGGAAAACCATCACAATTTGTTCTCTCTACATCCCTCCAGATGCAAATATAAAACACACAGAGCTAAACCAGCTTATTACCCAACTTCCTCCCCCTTTCATTTTAATGGGAGATTTTAACAGTCATAACTATTTGTGGGGTAGCAACCAGTGCAACGCGAAAGGAAGGAAAATAGAAGATTTTATTGAGAATAACAATTTATGTCTTTTAAATGATGGTTCAAACGCTTATCTACACCCAGGACATGGAACCTACTCTGCAATCGATCTAACCATCTGTCAGCCCGAACTCCTTTTAGACTTATCCTGGAAAGTCCACCCTGATTTATGTGGAAGTGACCATTTCACATTAGTCATAACAATTAAAGGACAAGAAGAAGATTTTAAAGTGCAAAGGTGGCAAATTAAAAAAGCAAACTGGACTTATTTTAAAGCTCTATGTGATGAGAAATTTGCAGGTTTCCTTGAAGATGATCCAAATGCTATGGAAAACTTCACAAAAACCCTCATTTCTATAGCTGAAGAATCCATCCCAAAAACGTCCTGGAAAAACTCCACTAAACGAACTCCATGGTTTAACGAAGATTGCAAGAAGGCTATTAAAAAGAGGAAAAAAGCCGAAAGATGTTTCTCTAATCATCCAACTACTGAAAATCTTATTAAACTCAAAAAGGAAAGGGCACAAGCAAGAAGAACAATAAATGAAAGTAAAAAAGAAAGCTGGAGAAGATTTGTTTCCAATTTGTCAACAAATACTTCACCAACTAAAGTGTGGAAGCTGATTCGGAAAAAGAAAAGAAAAAATACCAGTCCACAAATACAACACATTAAGCGAAAGGATGATATCTTGACATCGGCGCAAGAAATAGCAAACGAAATAGCAAAAACACTTGAAAGTAATTCTTCAGTTGAAAATCGCAGTGCTGCGTTCAGAGCCCTCCACGATGGACATAAAGGACAAATTAACTTTAACTCAAATAATGAAGAACCATATAATCAGCCTTTTACATTGGACGAACTACAAAAAGCTATGAAGAAATCTCACGACTCAGCCGTTGGTCCAGATGATGTCCACTATCAATTTATTAAAAATCTGCCCTCCACTGTTCTTAGATTACTGCTTAAGCTCCACAACTCCATTTGGATTTCTGGAAATATCCCACCAACATGGCAAGAAGCTGTAATAATCCCTATTCCAAAGCCTGGAAAGGATCACAGTGACCCCTCAAACTATAGGCCTATTGCCCTGACCAGCTGCCTGTGTAAAACCATGGAGAGAATGGTCAATGAACGACTGGTCTGGATGCTGGAATCGGAAAAACATATCAGCAACGCTCAATGCGGATTCAGAAAAGGATGAAGTACAATTGACCACCTTGTTTCACTCGAAAGCTACATTCGAGATGCTTTCATCAGAAAACAACATGCAATAGCAGTATTTTTTGATCTAGAAAAAGCCTACGATACAACTTGGAAACAGGGAATTTTAAAAGATTTACATGGAATGAATTTTAAAGGGCGACTGCCAATTTTTATCCAGAATTTTTTAGCCAAAAGATTTTTTAGAGTCAAAGTCACAAATACATTATCAGATCGATATGAACAAGAACTTGGAGTACCCCAAGGAAGCATCCTATCTGTGACCCATTTTAATATTAAAATAAACAATATTGCCAATATCATTGGTACCGACGTACTCTGCAGCTTGTATGTAGACGATATCTGCATATGCTTTAAAAGCA
Source organism: Danionella cerebrum (assembly GCA_007224835.1). Classification (NCBI taxonomy): domain Eukaryota; kingdom Metazoa; phylum Chordata; class Actinopteri; order Cypriniformes; family Danionidae; genus Danionella; species Danionella cerebrum. The sequence continues at coordinate 93,976 of SRMA01025437.1, read as the reverse complement.
AGAACATGGCAACCATTGAAAGGAAGATTCAACAGAAGATAAATAAAATACAGAACTGGGCAATGCAAAATGGTTTTAAGTTTTCACAAGTAAAAACAATCTGCACTCATTTCTGCCAACTACGGTCGTTACACAATGAACCAGAACTATTTATGGATGGAACCCCAATTAAACTATCCAAAGAAACCAAGTTTCTTGGAGTTATCTTTGATAACAAACTCTCTTTTATCCCACACATCAAAGCATTAAAAGAAAAATGTTTTAAAACCATGAATATTTTAAAGGTTTTATCAAAAACTAAATGGGGCGCAGATAGTTCGACCCTGATGAACATATATCGAACTCTGATCAGATCTAGGATCGACTCCGGGAGTATCATCTATGGCTCAGCTAGGAAATCTTACATCCAAGCCCTCGACAGCATACACCACCAAGGCATTCGACTGGCACTAGGCGCCTACAGAACATCACCAATCCCAAGCTTATATGTAGAGTCAAATGAGCCATCACTGGAAAACAGACGACTGAAACTAGCTCTGCAATATATAATAAAATTAAGGACAAACAAAGAAAACCCAGCCTTTACCCCAGTTTTTAAAAATCAACTTTTAACTTTTTATAACAAGAAACCAAAGCAAATCTGTCCTCTTGGATTGCGTATGAAATCACACCTGGAAAACCTCAAAATTGACTACGAAATACTGTTACAAACGCACTTGTGCAAAATTCCACCGTGGGACCAACAAAAACCCAATATTCACTTCAACTTAGGAAACGAACAAAAATCGAAAACACACCCAAATATCTACCACCAACGACTACTGGACTTCAGGGACAATTTCCCAAACCACATCACGGTATACACAGATGGATCAAAATCTGGAAACAAAGTGGCTGCAGCCTTCACAACAAAAGGGCATGAACAAGGAGTCCGTATCTCAGACCACAGCTCAGTTTTCACAGCAGAAGCAAAGGCTTTACTGATGGCACTACAGTTCATCCAAACCAGAACCCGGAAAGAATACCTCATCATTTCTGACTCCAAATCATGCCTCGAGGCACTGGAAAACAATGAGAAAAACCACCCAATAATAACAGAAATACTAATTAAACTGGCATATCTGAGAAGAAAATCTTTTCACATACTCTTCTACTGGATACCCGGACACATTGGAATTCCAGGAAATGAACGAGCGGACCGCATCGCCAAAGCCTCTACAAAACAAGAACTAACCCCATGCCAGATACCAGCATCAGATATAAAACCATTTCTCACTTCTTACATTGGAAAAAGATGGCAGACTGGATGGAACCTGTGCATCAAAAATAAATTATATGAAATAAATCCTAACATTGGAAAGAAACAAACACAATTCAACAATCGATGGGAACAGGTCATTTATACAAGATGCAGAATTGGACACTCTAGGCTCACACACCAGTTTTTAGTAACTGGAGATAGTCGAGCTGAATGCCACTCATGTAAAGTTCCTCTATCTATAAAACATATTCTAGCTGACTGTCCTTTTTTAACCCCCATCAGAAAACAATTTTATTCTTCTACAACTCTAGATCACATTTTAATCAGGTAGATCCAAATATGGTATTAAAATTTCTAGGAAGAGCTGGTTTTAAACATTTTATCTAATTCAATAACATAAATTGCTCTCGCCCTGGAAATAGCCATAGAAGCTGGAAGGGCGTTTAAAAAACAATGAATGAATGAATGAAAATATCCTCAAAATGATCAAATGTCTTTTTAGATGCCATTGAGTTACTAACAGTAACAGAAAAAACATGCCTTTTTCTCTGGAAAAAAACGTTTTTGCTGTGCTCTGATCACCGGTGTGCGTAAAAACGGAATGACTGGAAGCATCTGCTCTCTTTGTGCAGTCATGTTATAGAGTGTAACTATGGCAAACCATGTATCGTTGGAAAACTCGTCTCATTGGCTAAATGACCCGTCAATCTGCTTGGAGCTTAATTGCGATTGGTTGGCTGTACATATATGTGAAAAAGGAGGACCCACGTTGACATGTGCTCTCACTGAGAGGCCAGGTCTTGTTTACTGGCTTGCCGATTGCCCAATCCTGGTCACAGACTTCTAAAGGTGGTCTCAAAATGTTTGGAAGACTCTACTGAATCCAAGACTACCGTTTTTGTCCGGTCTTCTTTAAAAATGGCTGGCAAAACAACTTTTTTGCTTTTTTGAATAGTTGTGCACTCGTTGATTCAGTGGCTGTGTACCTGTAGAGACATCATAAAAGGTTGGCATCGCCATTTAGCTTTGTTAGGACTCTTTACACAAATCGACTAACTGTTGTTGTTGTGGTGTGTTAAACTTTTAATGCTTTATAACGCCTGAAACATGAGAAATTCAGCTTTCAAATGATGTATAGTTTGTCAATTTTTACTTAAAAATAGTGGGTGCAATTATGTGATCTTTCTGTAAGTGTTGATTTCCGGTCTGTGGTTGTTAAGGGGTTAATTAAAAGTGGTGACATGCTTCTTTTTTGGGATGAAGTGACCCTGCCCTAAGGGGAGGAGCTTCAGTATCTCTGGGTCTAGTTCATGTGTAAGGGGGCTGTGGAACTGGAGATTGAAAGACAGATTAAATCTGATTGTTTTTAGATTTGAACAATTAAATGTAATTGTTTTTAGAATGAAATGCTGACTTTTTAAAGAACCATATGCAACATAAATGACATCAATTGGTTTTGTAATACAGTAGTTTTTTTGTTGATTTCTTTATTGAAACAATTATTCAACCCCTCTTAGACTACTAATTAGACTACTACTCTGAAGAACAGAGGTTCATTCAGGTGTTGTTCAGGCAGCTTTAAAATGACTGTAATACTCATTTACTGGTGTGTTTACAAAGAAAGTGAGGTCAAGAGAATGGTCCAGGAAGACAAGAGAAGAGGTGATTAACATCTTTGCAATCTTCTTAAAGCTATTGCCCTTCCTATGAAGAGTAAACACACCAAGAGACACCATAGGAAGCATCATTCACAAATTCAAGCCAAAGGGCACTGTTTAAACGCTACCTGGTCGTGGCAGAAAGAAGAAGCTGACTTCGACTGCTGTGCGCTACCTGAAGCTTAGAGTAGAGACAAGTGCCCATGTGACTGCTGAGGAACTACGAAAAGATTTGTCAGATGTGGCTACTGAAGTTTCAGCTCAGACAATACGGTGCACACTAAGTAATGAAGGCCTCCATGCCAGAACTCCCAGGCGCACCCCCTTGCTGTCTCCAAAGAATAAGAAGAGTCGACTGCATTATGCCAAAAGTCATGTAGACAAATCACAGAAGTTTTGGGATAGTGTTCTGTGGACTGATGAAACAAAATTAGAACAGTTTGGGTTCATGGATCAACGCTATGTTCGGAGGTGGAAGATCATGGCCTATGAAGAAAAGAACACCTTGCCTACTGTGAAGCATAGCGGGGGTGTCAATCATACTTTGGGGCTGTTTTGCTTCTGCAGGTACAGGGAAGCTTCAGCGTGTGCAAGGTACCATGAATTCACACAACTGTATGCATTTCTGGGAAGAAGACCCAGAACATTCTATAGAGATTAAATCTCTCGGCTGGTCTGGGAATGCCTCTGTGCACCCACCCCCAACAAGTTTTGCAGGTTTGCCATTAGCTCTTCTCATGCTTTTTATTTTTAATTATTAAAATTAAACAATTCATGTAATATTTGATTGTCAAAGGCTAAAATTGTGGAGTCTGAAACTGCCTTTTGGAATCAAACCCGGGAAGTGCATTTTAGATATTGGTTTTGCTTGAGACCTTGCTTTGCTTCTTTTTTTTTTTTTTTGCAAATGACGTGAAGTGACTTGAAATTAAAAAATTGTGACATTTGACTTGTTTTACCCCCTCAGAACGGCATTGTTTCTAAACAAAATGATTCACTATATGACTAATTTATAAAAGGGTGGACTCTAGGCTACTTTATAGCAATATTGACATCCTAAAAATGACACTTGCTTTGTGTTGAGTAATAAAAACGCTCACACATGTGACCTCTCCAATCTCATGACTCATTTAATGCAATATCGCAGGTAACATATTGTGCAAGCTGGAACTTCTGCTTTCACATCTTCAGATTTATTACATAGTGTGACCGTGGCTTAAGAGCTTATCGATCTGTGAGCAATTGATCATGTTTATATAAACTCCAAATAATACAAGATAGGGAGGATTAATTCCGATTCGTTATTGTGTGGGAAGTTGTGTTTAGTACTCCTAAAAAATCCATTAATTTATCAAAAATGTATTTTTCAGGATGTTTGTGACACTTTTCACAGCTGGCTTATCTCTAAGACCAATAAGCAAAGGAACAAAAGCACAAAATGAACTAAGTGCAGGGTTAACATTTGCTGTTAACCTTAAACCATTGGTGTCAAACTCATTTTCACAGAGGGCCACATTAGCATAATGGCTGTCCTCAAAGGGCCAGATGTAACTTATAAATTTAAAACAATGTAATCAAATGTAATGTAAAATAAATGTAACTACTCCTTAATGTTAAATAACTCATTATTTATAACTTATTCAAGTGACAATTCAGTTGCATAGAAACTATTGTATGCTTGTTGTTCTAATATAAATCCTTTTGATTTTTGTCAGCTTATGAAAAACCCTATAGCTCCATTAATGAAGGATCAAACTGTCCAAGTGAATAAAGAAAAATAGCATTTTTGTCATTTGTTTAGTGAAAAAAAAACCCTCACAGACTGAAGACGATGCATATCGATCATAAACTATTAGCTCCGCCCATTTCACATCTTGAAATTTATTTTAGCGTGAGAAATCGGAGGTGTGACGTGAGAGATCACTCAAATACGTGAGTCTTACGTTCAACGAGTGAGAAACGGCAGCTCTGCAGTTTCTCTCGTGAGTATGGATACGGAAACACAGTTGCGGCTAAAGGCATTGTGGGAAATGTAGTTTTTTTTTCGTTTTAGTTTTTTTAGACAGTCAAAACTTTTAAGCTCTCGCAGGCCTTGAGTTTGACACATGTGCCTTAAAGCATTTTAGTATCAACTTAGCTAGGTATTTAAAGCCATCGAAACCGTGCATAACGTTACACAGAGTACGTTAGTCCGAAACACGATTAATAAATTGACCCCGAACAAACTTAAACTTAACTTTAACGGTACACAAGCATGAAGCGCTAAAAGTTCGCAGATTTTTTATGTCTGTTTACCTGCCGGAGCAGCCATCGCGCCGGTATCCTCATCAGTCACGGAGGACGACGCTTGTGGTGGGCATGTTGTTGGAGGCTCTGAGTCAGGAAAATACTGAGAGGATGATTATGATGACTGCACCAGCGTGATCTTCTTGCAGTAAATTAATTCTGTGTACTGTCAGACTTGGACACGATAACCTTTTTACAAATATTGCATCTTACGCTGTTGCCGTCAATCTTGGCATAACATAGCCATACTTTTGATCGCTTAAACATAGTTTGTGTTAAATTTATGTTATGCTTTAAAGTGTGATGTACATTACAGCCTCACCTCACATTTGACAAGCTTTTGGCGACAGGGCGAGTGGGGGTTGCTGCCCCCCACTCGCTGCTTAAACTGCTTAAACTATTTTAACTGCTTAAAAAAGTACCGAACTTGATACCCAGCCCTAATTGAAAAGTTCCATTATTTCAGAAAAGTTTTTGTATTTTCAACAAATGAACAAGTCTTAGACAGATTATATGCACATTGAAGGTAAGCCGCCTCAGCTACTTCAACTATTTCCAGATTTGTTTTTCATTTTTAATGCATAAATACCCCATTAATAGAAGACAAAATTCATTCATTTTGATCTGTACACCCCACAAGTACAAGTAAAACAACTTGTGGTCATAAAATACTGTTTTGTGTGAATTTCGCAACGTGAGTTAACTTACAAAATCATTATCGTCCATAACTCATCTCTTGATTGGCAGTGGGGCTGTTGACACTGTCATGTTAATATAAATTCCAGTCTCGGGCTGTCTCCTCCTGTCCATCTTCCTCCTATGTCTCTCCTCCATCCAGCTGTTGAGTTAATTGCTTTTCCCTCCAGCCTTATGAAGGAAAGTAATGAGACTGGGCTCAGTACGGCAGGCCCCTCCGGCAGCAATCTATCGGGGGAAAACCCGTAATTCTTCAGCATCGTTCCTCTCATTCCTCAGCTCACTGACTCCATCACGAAGCCAATTTACACCATTTCCTGTCCACTCCCCACAGCTCATTACGTTCCCCGCTTTCAACTGACTTGTATTTCCACATTTAACACAACACATTTTCCGGTCGTGTCTTCCGTTAGTAATCAGAGCCAGGCTTTAATTGGAAGTGCTCCGTGTTTGATCGCTGGAACATGTTGGAAAGGCTGCTGTAATGACGCTGCTTGCCAACAACTACAACAGACGTTATCTCCTTGTTCCAGGGGCTGTTGTTGCCTCAAGGGCAGTTAAATTCAACACATTTTGACTTCCTTGATGCTGTATACTCACACCTTGATTTCACCCTAATGCGCAGGTGTTTATTTTAGTGGTATAATGTACTTCCTGGAACAGGATTAAATTTCTCTAAGCGTGGACAGGTCTCACTTCAGTAGTAAACTGTTTCCTAATGAGACGCTAATTACTGCCTGATAAGGTCAAAGCCGCAAGGGCTCCTTGTAATTGGTGAAATATTCTCACTGCATTACTTGGTGGTGCTGTAGATAAGTGAGAATATCAATATGGGCACCATAAGGAGGGATTTGTTCAAGGTGAGATCAGTCTTAGGCTTGTCCAGCATACCAAATTGCACTTCTACTCGCACACGTCTCCGTGGCTGTTGACAAGCTGACAAATTACATTTCTAAAAAAGGCACTTTCCTTGAATAAACTGCTCTTGGTGTTGTACGGCGTCTTAATTTCTGCTCTATTGTTTTACCCTCTTAGCAGTACTGTCTTCAGCTGGTGTATAGATTCATGCAATGATGAAGTTCTTTGACTGAGAATAATCAGGGATAGAAGATGTCAATTTATGACAAGTTTTAATTTTGCTGTTGTTTGCTGTTTGTTGGTGTTGGGTTCAACTTAGCATTGAGTCACATGTTTACATGTTGCCATTTGAAAATGCTAAGTTTCCTCATATGGAAGTATTTGTTCCAGTGACTCCAACATCAAACATCATTTAATGGGAATATATAATAATATATTACAGAGAAGACAGGAGAGGGTTTGAAGTCCAAATATTTACTAAGAGTTTCATGAATAACACGGTGTTCTAACTGCATTACACAACAGCAAAGCGTTCCGTCGTCATGCATTAGCTCACACGTCCCTCCCTTGTGACATGGTCTTATATATTCATTCATTCATTCATTCATTTTCATTCCCGCTTATTCCCTTTCGGGGTCGCGGTGCCTATCTCCGACACACATTGGGCGAGAGGCGGGGGTACACCCTAGACAGTTCGCCAGTCCATCACAGGGCAACATTCACACACACATTCACACCTAAAGGGAATTTTGGAAATTCTGGGTTTTTCTTGGCATCCCTCACTTTCCACTTCCTAATCAGAGTTTGAACACTACTGAATGGCATTCCCAGTTCTTTTGATATCCTTTTCCTGTCTTGTGCAGTTCCACTATATTTTCCCATAGATCCATTGCATTCTCAGGCAAGGGTCTATCAGGAGCCCAGAAAGTCAGAACCCTTTTCTGCACAAACATTGATTACAAACAAACAGATCGCAGGGAAGGTTGGTTACCTTAACTAGCCACTCGAACCATTTTGTCAGGGTTTTTTTTTGGACGTTATTACACCGAAATCACCAGGATATGTTAACTTTTTATCAGGGTCATTTGGAAAGTTTCTGTTGTCATATGATTTTACAAAAGGAATTACAGTTGTTTGACAAGGGTTTCTGGTTCCATCGGGGTCAAACTTTGCTATTGAGAAAGGCAGCAGTCATCAATGTGCACAACTTTACAGTTGTGTGTATGTGTAAAATGAAAAACATAGGTGTTGTCTATGAAAATCATGCCTGCATCCTGTTGTGTTGCTAAAAATGCCCCATCTACCACCTTCAACCTCATTTCCTGTTATATTTACAGAAAATGGAGTTTGGCATTGCTTTGAGAGAATGACAAGTGAAATTGGATCAGTGTCGGAGATGAAAGAAACGTGTTATGTCCACTTTCTTTAGATGCAGGTGCAGATGAGCTTGTTGTTGAGCACAAAAAAAATGACTAAGCAGCTTTTTTTACCACCAGACAGGAGCGAGTGTCTATGTTCGGCTCACTTTTTGGGCTTTATCAGAACTTTTAGGGGATTCCTTATGACCAAGGGACAGGGGCTTTTAATGTTTTTATTAAAAGGGGCTTAACTAGAGCGAAACGGGGTTCACCTGATATCGAAGAGTATAGCTCTCCTTTGTTATTGTGGTTTTAAAACAGACTACAATCTCATCTCTGCAAAAAACATGAGTTTGACTGAAAATATTGAAACATATATTAAAGAGGACCATAAATATGATCAAAATACTTTGAATGGTTTGAATTTGTCATAAATTCTCAAGTATTAATTGTAATGGGGCTCTTTATTTGTTGGAATCAAACCTATGTTCACAAAGAGAAGTTTCCCATCTCCAACAGCAAGATGACATGACTCTGCAAATTGCGTTTTGTCTACGTGTTCTAAGACACAAGTTACAGCAATTTCCAAATTTCTTTTGATATTTAGCACCAGCTTATCAGGAAGTTACCATTTTATTCTCTTGTGCTTAAAAGAAAATGTGCTTAATGGCCTAAACACATCAACCGAAATTTTTGTCAGGCAAGTACACAACTCGATTTAAAACCAATGAAAAAAAAGTGCCATATGAAAGCTGGCTCTTTTAATTATGCAAGTAGGACATAAAAGAGCTCACATAGCAACCAATAGCGGCCTATAAATTCTCTCTTTTCTACGCATTTTGTCAAACAGCTGCTTGTGATCAGCCACAAACATTTTAAACCGTTCGACGTCCAGGATTTCTTCTATGTGTTCTAAATTTAATAAACATATTTGGATGGAGTATCAAGTCATCTAGAAATTAATGACAAATTCACATTTATTCAAGAGGCTGATACCGGTGAAGATGTACCTCTCGCATGTTAAAGTGGATATCTGGTTGTATCAGTTTATCGTTTACAACCATACAAGACAGCGTCACTCAAAGCTATATCTGTGGGTAAGACCTAAAGCCATCTAAGGAGAGCAGTGACAAAATTGTAGGCTGCACCAAGCAGCAATAAGCCTAAAAAGTAAACCACTTTGTGAGAAGGATGCCACTGTTGGTGCAACTATTCTAAAATGGAAAAAGTTCAAACTCTATCAACCTCCCTGAGTTTGGAGTTCCTAGCGATATCTTTCCTTATTTACTGCCTTTGATTTTGAGAAAAGTTAGGATCAGCCTATAATTACACAGGACAATCTGGCCAATGACCTGAGAGGAGCAGTTAATCTTTCATAAAACAAATGCTGTCATTTTAAAATGTTAAATTCTTTGAATATAGCCAAAAGGATATTACCACTAGTTTATTCGTATGACAGCTTTGGAAAGTGTGTGGAAACGCAGTGTGGTTCTGGCCTCTAGACATTAGTTGCAGTTTTGTGGCTATTGAGCTTCTTTTGCTGCATTTCAATCCAAGTCTTGAAGGGCGTCGTCTCTGGCAGTACTTAGTTTTCACACTGTTGCTTCCACACGGAGAGCTTAGTCTGTGTGAAAAGCAAATGTGTAATTCTCTTCATCTCGTCTCAGATCTGTGCAGGCTGGTCTAGACCACCTATCAAAAGAGCTTCTAGGAGTTGGAAATTACTGGAGCAATTCCTGTTTCAGAAATTTCACGTCATGGTCAAAGTGTTTAGTCAAACGCGGAGCAGAATAGAGATGAAATGGTGCTGAATGACTCCCTGTAATGGTTCCAGCAGTTGAGTGCATCCTCTGCTTGTTAGACGGGGCTTTTTGGATCTTGCCGGAACGACCTTCACTGAAGTGTGTAGCCTAATGGCCTGTGAAGGACAGTGGTCTGAAATGGGGAGGCGAGAAGGTGTGAACCTGGTGGGACAGCACATTCATCAAAAGCTCTAAACCTTGAATTGAAACGATGTAAACGCTGCAGATTGCTTCAGCCCGGAAGCCTTTCCACAGCACGCCGTAACTGTCTGCAATGATGAATAGAGAAGAACGGGCTGTTGAAAGATCTCCATGAAATGGGAGGTGGCCAGAGTTATCTATTGATCAAATGTTCAATTTGACTATGCCTACGATTAAAGTTGGATTTCAGTTTGCGGCATGTGGTTTGTAAGCTTGATTTAGACTCTTCGAAAGACTGCTCGTCCTCCTGGACCCCCTTTGCCCTGTCAAACGAAAGAACTAAGTGACTGCTCTCAGGTTGTACTCGTGCTCAGTAACAAGGGCTCTGTTCCGAATCCAGCATCACCATAGTGCTTCTCTGCCCTCATTACGCCAACTGTCAGTCACAGCACTGCTGGAACTCAGCGTCATGAAGTGGGAAGCAGAATTAATGAATTCCAAACCTCTCTGAATTACAATACCTGAGGGGGTGGCCCTCGCTAATAAATCTTATGGTTGCGTGCCACCAGGTAATTGATCGTCCCCTGGCCTTGTTGGCTGAGGTCACACAAATGCGAGGGCATGAATATGGATCAATCCAGTGGTTGTGGCATGAGAAGGGTTTCACAAAGACGCCTTTGACCTGCATTTGCATCCTTGTCTGAAGAGCGCTTGTGTTTCGAGTGCAGTGCAGAAGAAAATTCATGTGCCTGATCGGTCAAGCGTGGGTGCGTCTTCGATGATGGACACTTGTCTTTGCCTAATTGGTATTACAACTAACAGGTGAATAGCACAATGGATTCGTTGAGTTAATTGGCGTGTTCATTTATCCATTAAAGAGGGAATGGTAATGAATTCTAATTAGGGGCACAGTGGTCATTAGTTGTATATCCTTATATTGGGAGCGGCCATGAGTATGCCTGAAGAGGGATTTTCAATCACCAATCCATCATGTGTTGGGATTGGTTATTGGGCATCAAAGGCATCCTTACAAAGAAGAGATGTACTTGATGTGGGAGCCTTGATTTCGAGAGTTGTTTTTGTATTCTATCAGGTTATTTATACCTTCCTTGCTTTTTAAATCAAATTCTTCAAAACTATCAAGTGTATGTCCAGCAGTGTGCCCATTTTTGGTCAGTTCTTTGTCACTGGTGTAATCAAACATGCAGAGTGGATCTGTGAAAATGGGCTGCTCTGAGCTCGGCAAATTCCTACTAAATCAACAGTTGGATCAAGAACATGTAGAATGGATTTATTTTGATTAGCAGCTGCATCCAAGCCTTTAACACTAAGTGCAATGTAAAGAATCAGACTGTGGTGTTAAATTGGGTTCAGACTACAACATTTTGCACAGAGTGAAGTACCAAAGATGAGCTCTGAGTCGCACGCTGGTAGTTTGGCAAGCTGCGATACTTGCAGCCAATGAGAGAGTGGCAATATGAATATCAACAATGGCTACAGTTCAAAAGGGGCTACTTTTTGGTCTATTGGACCCAAGAAATGAAATAAAGATGTGCACTCTCACTCTTTTCATAATAATTCCAGTCTTGCACTTCAGTCTGGCACACTTGACCTTGTGTTGTTTTCAAATAATTTCTTGCAAGTCTTTGGTTGAGAAACATAGTTTAAGGACATGGGCTAGCTGAACCCGTTTTAAAGCAAACAATCACTGGAATCTAGAAGCAACCCAATTGATTAGTCTGTCTGACTGCATTGGACCAGCAGTTTTCAGTCAGAGATTATGGTGTGAAGTTTTTCAGGAGCTGTGGAAGCAGTTTTGCCTCAACCCTTTCCCAGGGTTGGGTATTTGGGTATTTTATTCGATGCTGATGGCAAATCGGAATGCTAAAAATGGTACCGGTTCCTGAATGCTGTTTAAATCGTTACTGAAAATGACTGGTGACTGTGACTGGATCATTTCTATCGGAAACAAAACATAAAGAGACAAAATTTTTTTTTTACAAACAATTTTTGATCTAGAACTAAGTCGGAAATATATTTGATGAATTCAATTCGGTTAATTTTCGGTACAAAACAATAAGAGCTTACAAAATCTTTATTTTGAAAAGCTGCCAATACACAATAGAATTCTTGCATAAAATAAATAAAAGTGACACATTTGGGTGATATTTTAAATAAATTGCACTCTTTATAAAAAAATACACATTTTTAAAATAAAAAATGAAATACTGCAACTAGTTAGGACCTGAAAACTTTTAACACTAGCAACAGCTTCAGCTTGTATATCAACAAAACTAACTATTCAAGTTTTAAGTTTTTGGCTAAAAAGATTAACCTATCCACATTTTCTGAAGAGAGCACAGATCTGGTTATAATATCTCCAGCAGTAGAAAATGTTAGATGTGCTGCCTGCCCGATCTCCGTGGAACAATGTCGCCATACAACTTTAAATTTATCCACTCGTCTATCCCCGTTATGTATTTTAACAGAGAAGCCAAAGTGTTCCCAAACACGAGACCGTAGTGAGGTGGGAGGGTCTTCAAGCTCGGCTTCTCTTTCGCTGTTGCCATTTCTCACAGCTACTCATGCAGCGCTACTGTGCGTCACTCAATAGCGTCCATGCGGAAACTCGCCTAGGAACATTGTTCCGCTGTGCTTAATATTGCTCTAATAATAAATTTATATTATTTAATTAAAAAAAATATACAGAAACGGTACGCAAGTGTACCAAACCGAACAGGCCGCACTGAAAAATAAATTTAATCAGTGGCTCAATGTACAAAACAACAATTTCCAAACTTTTCACAAGGCTAAGTTTTATTAAATCCTTATTTTTAACTTCAAAACATAAAACTTAGGTCAGTAATCAAACTTTGATCACAAAATCTTCAGTTTTGCTTTAATTTGTTGAAGCAAAGATGAACCCACCTCAAAACAAAAACTACTACATCTAGTGTTTTGTTCGAGCACTGGGTTTGTTAAGGACGGCACCAAGTCTTCTAGGCATGGAATGAGTGACATATAATCAACTATAGGTTCTGAATGCCGGTTAGTTTTCAATATATTGTCCAGCCCTATGTTCAATTGGGTTCAGTACAGAAGACGCTTCGACGTTCAATCACCTTCACCCTTTTCTTCTTCAGAATTGCAATAGTAGCTTTAGATGTGTGTTTGGGATCATTGGTAAAGTGCACAGCGACAAGTGCACAGAGTTATAGCAGTCTCTTCTCCTTCAGTACAGAGCAGGACATTGTGGGGTTCATGACACCAACAATGACATGCAGCTCCCCAACACCAGCACATAAAAACCCTGCCACCACCACGTTTCACTATAGGCACCAGACGTTTTTCCTTGAAATCTTCACATTAATGATGCCATACAGTTTTACAACCATTAGTTCCAGAAACAATGATCTTTGTCTCGTCACTCCAGGGTGTAGAGTCCTAGTAGTGTTCATCTTTTTCAGCATTGGCCCTAGTAATGTCTAGAGGTGCTTTATTGTGAGTGGGCTTTAGGAAAGGCTTCCTTCGTGGACACTACCCATGAATGCTGTTCCTCTGCAGTGGGCGCCATATGGTGTCGTGGGAAATGGTCACTCCTGTTTGGCTTTCTGCTGATTTAGCTAACTGTTGTTGGCAAATTTCCTCAAATCTTCTCATCAGAAGACGCTCCTGGCAAGACATTATTTTCCATATATGACCTGGACGTCTCTGTAGAATGGTTGCCTTTCCATCTTTCTGAAAGTGTTCAGCTTAGTTTCTTGCAGCCCCTTTTTTTGTGTAAATAAAGGATTTCCTTTCTCAAATTTTGTAACTTTTCTCATCCATGGGGAGCCAATGCTGGCAGCATGAAATGGAAAGAGCTTTTCTTTAAGTAATGCCCTTTTATGGGTACCTGTCTGCTGGACTCCTCTTGAATGAATCATTAGAGTCACCTGTGGTTGAGTGTTAATTAGAATTTTGTAGTCTTAAGTGTAGCTTTTTTCCTAAGATTATAACTGGGGTGAACTCATTTTTGCTGCAACATGAGCTTAAATACATTTGTTTTAAATGAAAAAAAAATACATTTTAAAATACATTTTGTGGGAGTATTTTGTAGCATAGTATCTCAACTATGTTGAAAGGAAAAGGAAACTTAAGGTTTTTGTACAAACGTAGTGGTGTATACCCATTTATGCAATTCAGGTTAAAAATAAATAAAGAAATTTTACTAGGTGTTAAGATCTTAACATAAAATCCTTGACGTGGGTTGTCATTTCTTCTAAAAATAAACTTGCATATAATCGAGTGAGTGCTGTCTTGAGAATTACAGTGTAATTCATGCTATTTTTATTCCTTATAATTTCTCTCTACATAGACTTTTTCAGAATCCTTGAATTAATTAGCTCTGCAGAGTGAGCGCTTTCTCCTTGAAGCCACGTCTGTCTCTCAAGGTGATATTCTGTTTGTTCATTTGGAATTGGCACAGTCATCCCGCTCGAATGATTTCTCAAAAAATAAGTAGCTCATAACGATTGTACAGCGAGAGCAGGACTGTACTGGAAAATCAATCAAGATCTGAATGTTAAATAACTGGTGGCTTTGTTGTTGTACTTGTAATTTTTAATTGAGATTTTGATATCCAGCATATTTGTTGACTTTGTTCCAAGTACTATCCTGTATGGCTGATGATGTAGGTGTCCTCTAATTTGTGCTCAGTGAAGATGTAGGTATTATCTGATAGAAATGTAATTTATTCCCTCATGAATTTCATGTGCATCACTAAGCTCTCTATTCAGAGCTATTCACTTCAAGTGGCTGCACACAGGTCTTTTAACTAGTCGTGCTCAGCATATGGTTACCACATATGGAATGTAACTCCTGCTTCAAACTTATGCTAAACCAAATATCCAAGCATCTATATTTATTACATTTTTTAATTTGATCATTAATTTAGGTTTGTGCAGTAATGTAAAAACCCTCTGCAGATCTATCTGATCAGATGCCTTAGCCATTCATTATTGCATCAGCTGATGTGTTCAGCTTTCAGATGCTCCACTAAAATAACGTCAAAAATGTCCTGCATGTAACTTTAGAACATTTCTTTTAATCTCATAAGTGCACATCTTTTTAATGATTATGATTACTGCATTGAAGACCGCGATGTTGGTGTTATGGTTTGTGTTTCGTAGATTTCGCAGTGCAGTGCAGTGGAGAAACAAACCAAAGAAAGGCTATTGAGTGGAATATCAATGAACAGGTCTACTTTTTAAAAGTAAACGACTATTTTTTGTGCTTAATAGATTAAGGGCTTGCTGCTTACCTGGGGCCGGGTTGTAGGGGGGAGCAGTAATTAGGGATCCCCAGACATCTCTCTGCTCATCTGGGCGGACAGCGAGGTGTTCCTAGCCCAGCCAGGGAGATGGCAGTGAGGCATCTGAAACAGATGTCCAGGGCACCTCAACTGGCGTCTCGTTGGTGAGGAGCTGCGGTTTTAATAGGAGCAGTCCCGGGTAACTGAGCTCCTCACCTTATCTCTGAGAGAGGACCCTGCGGAGGAAATTCATTTTGGCTGCCCATATCTCCGTATTCTTCTTCACCACAATGGAACTGTACCTCCACCACGTAACTGCAGAGGCTGCACCAATCCTTCAATCTCTCCTTCTGTGGTCCCCCTATTCATGAACAAGACCCTAAGATGCTTAACCTCTTCCACCTGGTGAAGTGTCACTTTGCCAGCTTGTGAGCATAGCAACCATGACCTCATGTGGAAGTGCTGATTCTCAAACCAGGCGTTTCGCACCGGGCTGTACTAGTAAAACAACATGAAAACATCATCTGGCAAAAAATAGAGATAATATCAGAAGGTCCCCAAACCAAACTCCTTCCCGGCCCTTGCTACACCTGGAACAACTGTCCATACTGATTATGGCAGATGACAAAGTGGAAGTGAACAAGGCTCCAAAAATCTCGAAAGGGACATATTCAAATTCCTTCTTCAGAACCAGAACATGTGTAGATGGACCCTATAGAGCAGGGGTCAGCAACATGGTGCCCACGGGCACCTGGTCACCCGTAAGGACCACACGAGTTGCCCCCTACATGTTCAAAAGTAGTGCCACTTTCCAGTGAGCTGAATCTAATTTAATAGGATTACTATTCTTGATTAAATGACACTTGCACTTAAGCTTGATGTGACAATATATTAATCATTTTAATATGTAATATAAATTGTCTAGCAGTTTTGACATCAACAATGTCCAATGTGAAACATGTATAATCACCACCAACTTAGATTTGTTAACAGACCCAACGTTACAGAGAGCAATGCTGCCTAAAAAATTGTGATTACCAACCGAGCTTGCACAAAACACCTGCAATCTGCAAATAATGTCAATGAAACACCTTTAGAAAGAATAAATACATTCCCGATTTCAAACCATTAAAATATTTGCATGAAATCGTTCCAAACTCTGCATACAGCATGGGAACTTCTCAGTACTGGACTGATTGAAGTGTATTGTTATTTCTACTTCTTTAAGATGGATTCGTTAGAAGTGACGAACTAACACAGAACTCTTTTATGCACTTTGGGCTTTATTTTGTGTCACTTTTCAGCCAGAAAAACTGAAATGTCCCAACAACGCCATTATCCCATTCTATTTCTACTCGCTGCCATTGCACTACATAATTTGGAACTACAAGTCCCAAAACTACGAACAAATTCCCCGCAAACCCCATTCCTACAACATTGTACGCACACAGAATTATACAATCAGCGCATACTCCAATAAGTCTGCTGAAAAGAGATATTTTACCATGGTGTGTGGGTTGCTGCTTTGGCGGGGGAGGGGTGGGGCGATGGATCATAATGCCAATTCTAAGCCGAAATCCACATTGTTCCTCCTGAATCTGAGGTTGAATTATTGGCTGGATTTTTGCAGCATGCTGGTGTAGACTTTACCAGGAAGGCTGATGGGTGATAGTCATCTGCAAGAGCCAATAAACAGTCGTCTTCTTAAAGGTATAAGGAGAGTTTTTATTGTGGTCTGAAGAGCTGCAGAACAGAATGCAGCAGAAGCAAGAGCATAGATGTTATGATTCTCAGAGAATCAAAAATTAGTTATTATTTAGAAGTGTTATGTTAGTATTCTGATTATGTGTTTTGTGTGTGCCTGTTGCTTTGTGGAGTTGGCTGAGCGCTGACCCAACCAATCAGGGGAGTGGGCGGGACTATAAAAGCGGCCTGCCCTGCATTTGTTTGCCTTCTCTCGCAGTGTGTCAGTCCGGTGCGTCCGTCTGTCATCCCAGTTAACCGAACAGTGTTGCCACGCCACTAACACCAGTACCCGTTCTGCTACCCCGTCCTGTCAGACTTGTGATCCCGTTCTCCCTCCGTACTGGTCTGTGTAATAACTATCTCTCTCAAAGCAAACAACACACAGTGTTAAATCTCGGTATTAGGTGGTATTTTTTGTTTGTGTGTGGCGTGTGTTTACGAGCGAGTGCTTGACAGTTGGTCCTTAGTGTTTATATTTACCCGTGTTTAGATTTTGTTTATTTTAAAACCGATCTTTTTTAAAGTCTATTGTTTGTATTAGTGAGTGTTTTATTATTTAACGATTATTTGGTTTGATCCACGGGATATTGTATGTTTATTGTTAGTGGTACTGTAAATAAATTAGTTTCAGTTTTGGAAAATTGTGTCAGTTGTAACTTTTCTGTAAATATCAGACTTTTTATTTAGTTTACTATTACTAACTGTGCGCTCCACAAGCCAATACTTTAACACCAAAGTGGGTCGTGACAATAGACCAAAGAGCATCCATTATTCATCCAGAAAAACTCTGTTGTTCCCCCTGTTGTTTGAACACACACACTTTGGTCCCACCCTTCTTTAAAAGACTGACAGTGACATTAGGACCAAATATGGAGTGACCCATACAAGGAATTTGTGCTCTGCATTTCACCCATCCAAGTGTACACACACAGCAGTGAATGGAGTAATGGTCGTCACTGGTGGGTTTCACCACTCATCCCTGTCATGGCCTGGCTCAAAGATCAGGACAAATAGGTGAAAACGAAAGTTTGACCACAATCATAATATTTAACAAAGAGCTCATAAACAAACGAAAATGCCGGCAGAAATAACAAAAGGTAACAATGTGGTAAGCATCTTAGCCCACGCCAGTCCATGTTAGGGTAGGGACAAGCGTAGCCCTACGTAACCGTAGCCCAGACCGCGGGAGCAGACGTGCAGCTCAAAAAGAGATTTTTTTTTCATCCTGTAGAGAGACTCCGGGCCCAGGTGTCCTCCATCAGGACAGTTAGCAGCTCCACCTAGAACTTTAAATTAAAGAATTAATAAAGAAAAGGTTAACGCAAAGTGTGGGCCATCACATCCCACCTTCGACTCCCAGTGGAGCTGGGGATCGAACCAGTGACCTTTTGATCTTGATCACCCTTTCCATTCTGCCACGACTGCCCCATGAACTTGTGGGGAAATATCTGATCCAAGTATTCATTACTCAAATATGAGAACATGACGTTTTGTTGGTTATTTGGAGTATTCACCATTAACATCCACCATCTCATCTCATCTCATCTCACTTTACTCATATGATATTGATGAGGGGCGATCGCGGACGTGCTACCGGTCGATCGCTGCGTGAAATTGAAACAATATCAGCCGATCATCCATCCCGTCACAGTTCAGTAAAGTTAGCTGCAGATTCACGGATTCGGTTTTCTCTGCTCAATAGCTCGAGACAAGAATGTTCTTAGTAAACAAATAATACCTATTTTTAATCTGTGTTATGTAGCGGACAAACTACAAAATGTTTTTTATCAAAACAAGTTACCCTCGGCATTAGCAGAAACACATTACCGTCTATGAGCAACCCGCTAACATGGAATCGCTTGGGACCGTCTGCAAATTACCAGATCCAAAATATGTTTTACCCAGAATATGGTTTGTTGATTGATGTTTTACATTTTTGTAGCAGGTAGATCTTGGTCATTTTAAAAGTAGCTCGCAATCTGAAAAGGTGTGAGCACCCCTGCTTTAAAAGCTAGTTGTTCTGAGTCAAATCTGAGTTGTAGTAAGCTTTCTGAAAGACTTGCAATCTTCAGCTCTGACAGCATTTCCTGTGGTAGGAGTGGAAAACTAATCTGTTGCTATTGGTGTGCTAGTGGTGATTTGTAATGTTTCTATAATTCATCATTTTCCCTCAAACGCAGTGTTATTCTGGATGAATAATGCATGCTCTATGCTCTCGTGCTCTTTCCTTCTGAATTCTGTTGTACAGTTCTTCAGGCCACAATAAAAGCTCTCCCTATACCTTTAAGAAGAAGACGTTGTGTGTTGGCTCTCGCAGATGACTCTATCAACGTAGCTGTATTTCAGTGCTTTTGTTGGAAGTGACTCAAGGAGCTCTACTAAAACATCAATAGAAATACACTGAGAAAACATCATTACAGAGGGACCATAACTAAAGCTGTACAAGCAAGCACTACTGAATATAATTGTTATGCTCCCATTAGTCTAGAGGATATTTGTGTGTTAGTGGTGCACATTAAGCATGGAATTGGTGCACAAGCTGTTGTGTTTTTTTGCCATTTCTCATGAACAACCCAAAGTAAACACAGTGACACACAGGAGTATGATCAAGAGAGATGAAACAGTGTTTTCTGAAAACAAATTTACAATATTTCTGAACAAAGAGCACAGGCAGCAAGGAATAACAGAACATACAGTTGTGCTCATACGTTTAGACACGCTGGCAAAATGTTTCACTTTTTGGCTATTCAACTTTTCCCCCACTCATAGTTGGTGGTTGGGGAAGCCACAAACTGTGTTTACTCATGTTAAATCATATGGACAACCGAAAATTTCCAAATTATCAAAAGTTTACCCCAGCTCTTGATATTTTAAAACAATGGACAAGGTGTAAAAGTGCCCTCTTCATGAGGAGAGATTACCATGGTTAAAAGCCAGGTGTGAAGTTGCTTCTCTTTGAGGACAGACTAGATAAGAAGGATCAGAAGCCAGGGTAAAGGTGTGAAGTAACCTCTCTTTGAGGAGAGATTACCATGGTAAAAAGCCAGGGTAAAGGTATGAAGTGGCTTCTCCTTGAGGAGAGATTACCACGGTAAGAAGCCAGGGTAAAGGTATGAAGGGGACCCCTCCTTAAGGAGAGATTACCACGGTAAGAAGCCAGGGTAAAGGTATGAAGTGGCTTCTCCTTGAGGAGAGATTACCACGGTAAGAAGCCAGGGTAAAGGTATGAAGGGGACCCCTCCTTGAGGAGAGATTACCCAGGCTAAGAAGCCAGGGTAAAGGTATGAAGTGGCTTCTCCTTGAGGAGAGATTACCACGGTAAGAAGCCAGGGTAAAGGTATGAAGGGGACCCCTCCTTGAGGAGAGATTACCACGGTAAGAAGCCAGGGTAAAGATGTGAAGTGGCCTCTCCTTGAGGAGAGATTACCATGGTATACTATACTATAAGATAGTAGAGGCATGAAAAACTATTACTATGTCCCTAAACGATTCAAGGGGTTTAGTCTGGCTATCACAAGTAGTTGAATAAGATGCCCTCTAAGCATTGGGTTGATTTGCTTGGTAAGTCAACATCTATAATACTCAAATTTTGGCCATGTGAAGCTGTTGGAAGACAAAAAGAGCTGAAGCGTATTGTCAGAATGGTTTTGCAATGTAGAGAGCCCAAAAGCCATGATGTATATTTTATAAGAGTAATATTGTAAAACAATGTTTTTAAATGTTTATTGTCCATCTCCCTCCGAGATATTATAGTGTTTATCCTCCTTACTGGTCATTTACACATTCTCAGCTGAATCTAAGCAGTTTTTTTCCATGTTTACAAGTTTCAGAGGCTAGAACTTGTTTAGATCTGTTGGTTTATCGTAAACCATCACCTGAGCTAATGTTTCCGCACAAACCCTGAGGTTTACCTGTGACTGAATCCCAAGCCCTGTTCACATCACTCTGAGGACTAAACTAAGCCTCCCAAAAATGTTGATTTTGCCCTCAGTCTTTCCGTATATTTGCACAAGTGTCTCCTCTGTTTTAATGCCTAAATGCAGAGTGAAGGCAGAACTGAGGGATCTTCTTATGGCAAAGGGTTGATGACATTGGTTGCATTGAACTGCTTCATGTTTCCCTCTGGTGGGGTTTTATTAGCCACATGCTTGTTGCCTTGGTGCTACTGATGTGTTCTGTGGGATTGTGGTATTTGATGTACAACACACAGGTCTTAACTGAGAGTTCTTTGGAACTATGTTTATAAAATTACTAAAATAGGGGCTTGGTGGAAGAAAAAAAACCCTTGATCGAAGACCACACATGTAGAGCTATCTTTTGATGGAATTTAGATTCTGATTGCGAATCACTTCACGTTGCCCTGATAAATGTGCATTTTTACATTATTATTTAGTATTTTATATATGTGTTTGACATTATATAGCTAAGCTTTATCGTAATATATTTTGAGATTTAAATATCAAGATAAAAACTCCAAGTAATTACGTTTTTTTCATAGTCAGTTCTATTTTGACCCATGACCGTTTAACCCTTAGCGACCTGCCAAAGAACCAAGTCTTTCAGAGCATAGTTGTACATTTTTACCTCATGGTGGTGTTTTTTGACGTATTTTACCACACATCAATACAATCCATATAACCCATTTTTAAAGAAGATGAATTTAGTTTTATTTACGAACCCAGGAAAGTGCCAAAACTGCAATTAACTATGCATGTAGCATACACTTTTGACTTAGTGACAGATCAGGGTAAAAAAAAAAACACTATAAGTCATTTGTATCAATGTTAATCACTAGAAGTCATCTAAAAAATTAAGTGTCTAAAAAATTTTGCTTTTTAAAATTTTTGGATTGGCACAGGGAGAGCATTCCACCAGCTGGGAATGGTGAATGAAACCATTCTGTTGGTAGTTTTTCTGCCTCTGCATAATAGAACCAGTAGACTGTGTTCTTTTTCTGAACACAGGCATCTTTTGGGAATGTAAAGGTCTCTACACTCCTACAAGAGCGTGACTCTTATCAAAAACCATAGGCGCCAACGAAAAAGTTTAGCTCTGCCATATCGGATTGGTTTTTCACAAGGAGAACGACTAATGAAAGCTGGCTCTTTTGATGATGTCAGTATGATGTAAACTTTGTACAGGAAAGAAGGAAAACACGTAAACGAAACGACGTAAATCAAAGAACACAGGAAAAATCCTGGATGTTGAGCAGTTTTTGGTGGCTGATCACAGGGATCTCTTTGACAAATGGCATAAAGATTACAGAAATGTGGCACGCTATTGCCTTGGACCGCAAACTCCATGTTAAGGCACGGAGCGCAATTGCATAAATGTTTCCTCAACCCAAAGGAAGTTCATCCTGTTGAGAAGCATCGGGAAGCCAGTTTAGATAGACAAAAAGATGAGTGACATGGGTGCCACGAAGACCATGAAGGCCTGCTAAGTTTAAAGGGGTCTAACGACACAAGGTAGAAATTCAGTGAAAAGAGCATTCTAATATTCTAGTGTAGATATGACCAAAGCCTGAATCCGTAGCGGAGTTGAATGATCTGTTAACAGTTGTATAATGTTTTGAAGCTAAGCTGGTCAATGAGATTGACCGGAATAGCCAGCAGTTCTGTCTTTTAGTCTTGTAGTCAAGACCACCGTGACTGAGAGTACCAAGACCAAGGCGTGCTAAGCCAAGACCATGACTGGCATCAATGTTTCCGTGACATGGCCGACACCATAGAAAACAGTCGTCAGCCCTACAGTTGTAGGTGATGGACCTTTTTCCATGTTGAGATGTCATTTAGACTTTATGTTAATCAGTGACCGTAGAATCATCAGCAGGAAATAACAGATTCAGTGTTGAGTAAAGGGTTGTCAGCAATAGTAAGAGAAACCATGTCTGTGGAGATGGGAACCAGGGTCGTGGTGTAGGTCATGAAGAGCAGAGAACCATTTGGGAAGCTGTGAAAGCAACTACCAAACTAAAAAACAGACCAAACGCAAACTAAAAAAGAGGTCAGAGGCCTAGTCGAGGAGGTGGTTTCGGTACAAACCATAGATTGGCTCAATTGTGGTGAGAAGATGATCGATCTCTGATCGAACTACATGTAAATGAAGATGACAAACACATACAGCCACCGTACTCACTTGCGTGTGGCATTATAGATTGGCATTTATCTGCTTACATGGCAGCGTCTCTCATGGTAGTTTGTAAACTGAGCATTGTTCGCAATGTGAAGCAAAAGCGAATAACACAAATGGTTTACTTCCGTGTAGGGCTGGGCGATATGGACCAAAAGTCATATCCCGATATATTTAGGCTGAATATCGATATACGATATATATCCCGATATTTTTATCAAAAAGTGAGAGCAATTGTTTAGTCACAGTCAAACCCAAATATGACATTTCACAAGTAGTTTTATTTAAACTGGCCGGATGAAACAATACTCAGCTGTTCCCTTGTTTTTGGGAATAAAATATAAATATATTTGAATACGCAAATAAAATATAAAAATCTAAAGTTTGTATAATGCTGTACATTCATAAATTATTAAAATATTCAATGCTGTAAGCAACTTAGGCGATTGCATTCTTTTAAACTTTTTAAACAATATTTATAGTTGAACAATGTGTTACAAGTAAATTTGACATCTACGCGGCATATAAGCAAAATAAAAATTAAAACTTTTTCACGAGTAAACATTTTATGTGAACTCTCATTGGCTTAGTCTGTGTAATCACGTGATTGAATGCGCGTTCACGCAAGAGGGGAGTCGGAATCTGCCGGGGAGTCGAAATATGGCACAACAACGGTACACCGCGGGAAAATGAAGCTTGAAGGGAGCTTTGTGTCGGGGCTGGAGCTTTTGCGGGTTGCGGTTGGCTTGCAGCTGGGGCCTCGGCAGCGCGCAGTTTCACACACTCTTCATACTGCAGTTTGTGCCACTGTTTTAGATGGTGAAAAAGATTTGTAGTGCTTCCGCCCCTGGCTGTAACTTCTTTATGGCACTCCCTACATATGACATGGTTTTGTTTCTCATCAGAAACTTTGAATCCGAACCATCTCCATATTACTGAGCCGCTACTTTTTTGTTTACCAACTAATTTCTCCGCATGCTCAGCAGATGTTGTTGCTTCCTCCATGTTTGTTGAAGAGTGCCGGCGGATTGTCTGCTCCAGAGTCCAGCCCCTCCCCTCTCTGTGCCTGAAAGAGGAGGGGCGTGGCCAGGGGCGCGCGAAGTAGTGTTGAGAGCTCCGGGTTAAAGCAGTTTGCTGGAGCAAGGCTCACAGCGCAGTTTGAACTACGCAGCCTATATCGATATATGCGATATGGTCAAATTTCATATCTCGTTTAAAAATATATCGATATATGTTTTAATATCGATATATCGCCCAGCCCTACTTCCGTGTGCTCGTCATTCTAACCAACTGAAAAGCAGTCGAGGAAATATGCGACCAATGAGTGGCACGTATGATGTCCCATGGCTCTATTTGTGAATGAGAACTAATTCTGCAGACGATTGCAATGTTTCCGTTGTCTTTCTTGGTCCGGACCAAATTAACTGAAAGTACCCTTTAGGTTCTTTGTGGCCTAAGTGACTGGTGCAGAGAACGGATTACTGATAGTGAGAGTCTTCCGGGTGAAGTTTATTTTTTTATTTATTATTATTTATTACTGAATCACAGTAGATTTATTTGGAGCGTTTCAACCTCATGGTTTTTGAGGTACACTCAAGTGTATGACGAAATGGAAAAACAACCTCAATATGCTGAAAACATTCCATGAACATCAAATAGTGCAATTAAAATCTAAATATATTTTCTTGTATTTCTTTGTTTTATTGTCAGAAGTGCTATGAAAACCCACCGTCTGGATTTTAGTATATTATTGTTTTCTGCTCATTTACAGCAACTTTTCCCTGGTTTTCTGCATGCCTGATGGAAAAGAACCGCGCTATACATGAAGTTATATTCATTCATTCATTTTCCATTCCCGCTTATTCCCTTTCGGGGTCACGGGGGTCTGCCGGTGCCTATCTCCGGCACACATTGGGCGAGAGGCGGGGGTACACCCTGGACAGTTCGCCAGTCCATCGCAGGGCAACATTCACACACACACATGCACACCTAAGGGGTATTTTAGATTAGTCAATTAACCTAACCGCATGTTTTTGGGATTGTGGGGGAAACCGGAGTACCCGGAGGAAACCCACGCAAGCACAGGGAGAACATGCAAACTCCTTCCAGGCGAGCCTTGAACCGACAACCTTCTACCTGGAAGGCCACAGTGCTACCCACTGCGCCACTGTGCTGCCATACATGAAGTTATACGTAAGTCTAATTCATCTGTTGTTGTTTTCAAAAGAATTACTGCTTTATCATATGTGGTTACACTCAGTGGTGTAAAGTAACTAATAACAAATAATCAAATTACTGGAATTTCTCAGAAATTGTAATGTAGTGAGTAGTTTAAAAAAAAAACTAGTTCTATATCTGTACTTTTACTGCACTTCTTTTCTTGAACTTGCCTGAACTACTTCATTATTATTTTTTGAAGTGTACTCTTTACTACAGAGATGGGCACCTATCCCAATACACATCAATACAATCAGTAGAAAGAGAAATTGTTTTGCAAGAAAAGCTTGTTTATCTTCTTTTATTGTTTCAATTTCCAGGAAAATAGTTGAACATTTAATTATGTAGCAGTTATTCTCTCCTGTGTTGTGCTCTCCTTTTTCTCTCTTTTCACTGTTTTGCCCTCACTGTATTACTCTTTCTCTCTATTCGCTCTTGCTCCACTTTATCTCATTCAGCTGTATTTCTATTTTTTGTTCTGTTCTCTCAATCTTTCTTTCTCTCTCACTTTTTCTTTTCAATCTATCCATTTCTCTTCTATTTCACTCTCTTTCTCTCCTTTCTTTACTCGCTCCTCTTTTTTTCCTCCAGCTTTCTCTCTCTCTTCATGCTATTTATCTCTCTCTTTTACTTCATGCTCTCTCTTTTTTCCATCTCTCTTGCTCTTTCTATCTATTTCTTCTTTCTTCTCTCTCTCTATATATTTCTCTGTTTCTTTCTTGCTTAGAAACACTCTTAAGAAAATGGCTCTGATGGGATTCATTTGTAGGATGTAAGGTGAATTACTCAATACTCTTGAGTCGTTTCAGAAGTGCCACATTTTGCTTTGAGACGTATTTAGAACAGATTCTTTTATTTTCTTTATTTTTTGGGGAGTAATGGCATTTTTTTTGAGAATGGTTTTTAACTGTTTGTACTTGCACATCCAATTATTATTGCATACTTAATCGGCATTGCTGACGTTCTCATGGGGTTTCAAGGGTTAAAATGAGTAGCTCCGATGCTTTAAAACCAATTAAAAATGTTTGTATTTTAAAAATTAAATTGTTCATGTTTCTTTCAAAAAAAGAAAACATTTTCGACTATAATTTTAAGTTCACTTAAAGTCAACACTACAAGTAAACCCAAAAATACAATGTTAGGATTTCACAAATTTACACCAAAAATCTTAAAATCAAATCCTTTCATACAGATGTACTGCTCCAAGTATAAATTAGATTTTACAAATTGGCATCTTATCAGACCTGAATCTATATGAAACTGACTTTCTATATTTGTTCTCAGACCATTCCAGTATGACTGACTCTAGTTGTAGCTGTATAGCTGTAGCATCTTCTGTACTGTCAGAACGTCACACCTAAGCCTGGAAGATAATCGAGCAGCTGCTGTGGATCCTGCTTTGAATATGGAGATCACAAACCATCAGATAATCTCTTGGGAGAGATGGCTGTGTTTGATGGCAACCAGTGGGGGGTACTGTTCATGCTGGGCTCACTAGAGCCTCCCACCTCTCGTTCCGGCTGTTGTTTTGTTGCTCTTTTTTGCATCAGCGCTGTAATGATTGATAAGGTTCTCTTGGCACCCTTCTAGAGATTTCTTTGTTTCCCATCAAGAGAAGTGAGGGACATTGCTTGGAAAGATAAGAGGTAAAATAGATTTAAAAATGAGGAAATAGTTATGAGATAAGTGAACTTGGAATTACATTTACTCTGTTTTTTATGGGATGATTATTTTTATTCAGATAATTTGTTTTCTTGTTAAACTTTGATACGTACAAAACATTTTGCTTTTAAATACGTTGGCTTCTCAACATTATAATTACTTTTGCTTCAGACAAAAATTCCTAAACCCACCTCCTCATGAATGACAGCCACTAAACTTTGTCATCCATACGGTTCTGACTCGGGGTTCCTATATCTTTTCAGATTGGTACCACCAAAGGAATTGTGGGAAATCTCTGAGAATGCTGTAAAATTGACTTAACATTGTCTCGAATCTCAGATGATCTTCAACAGAACTTACCAAGCACTGTGCAAAGGTATTTGAACCCCAGGTTAAATATTTAGCATTAACGTATAATGGCCATTTTAAATAATTGGGAATCGGCAACAAAAATACAATTTGAAACATCATAGCGAAATGTGGATAAGGGCATAATGACACATTGAAAAAGGATTATTATGAATCACAGACTACTCCCTAGCAACCAAACTGTTTATCCTAGCAACCAAATTTTCTGAACTCTATCTCAGCTTTGGTAAATGTATATTTACAAAGTGAACATTATATCGTCACTGGTTTATCTCTGTGATCACCAAATAGCGCCTTGAGGGTTCTGATAGGCTCCTAACATGGAGTGTTCTGTAGATTGGAGAACTTGCCATATTACGTTTACAGACAGTGATGTAACATAAAGTAAACATCTGGTCTGGTCCATGCAAAATCCACCTTGCCTTAAGTTGTCCATGACCATGAATGGCACGAGATGGATTCTGTTCATTTTACAGTGATGTTGACGTCACTGTAGCTTGCATCGAAACCCCTGGCTGTTTAAGACCGACCTCTGAGTAAAAATAACATCAAATAAGAACATGGCAAAGAATAAAAAAAACCCGAAAAGTTGTGTTATGAAAAACATGTTTATAACATAAATATAGTTCTTTTCTTTGATTGACATTCAATAATTAACATCCGTGACCCATCCGCGTAAATCAACACTTACAGAAAGATCACGGTCATGGGTTGGATGGTCATGGGTTTTGGCCCTCTTTCTTGTTTGTTTTGTACAATCTAGGTGAAAATAATTGTAGACCCCTGGTTTAAATAATTTATGTAACTATAACAGTCAAAACCAATCCTTTTTGTTTTTAAATACTTTTAAACGTTTACAATTACATCTTTAAAAAAATTCCTTTTATGTTTATATAAATGCAATTTAATTCTACAATTAAGTAAATAATTGTACTATAAAATAAACTAACAAATGGTAAGTCAGTCTTAACTGTTGTTGATATTCAGCCTGAAATCCCATGGGGGAATTTCACGAACTTCTGAATGTTTTGAGCTGCCTCTTGAATGAGGTCAATTTCTTCCTGTGTAAATTATATCAGTGGGGGGAAATCCTGACTGCATCTCAGACTGCTGTGAGTCAATCATCTTGCCATGAATATTTCACGATTTCATCCCTTTCTGACAATGTCCCGCCAGCTTCAGGAAAGCAATCCACATTATAAACTCAATGAATATCCAAAGAGCTTTGCTGTCTTTGAGGTGAAGGTAGAAGTGAATATATTTTCAACTGAGGTGTGTGATCTACGGAAAAAGATCAAGTAAAACAAGACTATTGTGATGTCTCAAAATTGTGCGATAAAAACACCTTGAATACATACTTGTGTTCATACATCAAATGTGAAGAAAATACAAGTTATAAAGACAGAACATTGACCAACGAGAACTGAAATTGGCCATTAATGGAAACATTGATTTTTTTTTGTTTCATTAACCTGAATTGAAGCCTTTGTATAAACAAATGAGACTTTTAGACTGTTTATTGTACAAAACAAGCTGCAAAGGCATTCAGCTCAAATATACTTCTTTCCCTTTTGCCAAAACACATTGATCTCAGAGCAGGCAGCTGTCAGGGTCTTTTAGGGACAGTCTGCAAAGTGTCAAACAAGAAACATTTTTTGAACAGACAATGGGGGATTTTTGGAAATTCTCTCTCTTTCTCTCAGCCTTGGAAAACTTGAACGATTATAGCTTCTGAATGCCTGTTAACCTATTCAGTGTTTTTAAAGCTGTGGTTTTACCTTCTTAAACCTTGCTTCCAGAGTCTTCTATAAGGGGTATGATAAATATTTTTAACAACAATATCAGAACTCTAAAATAGAATGTGTCAGTGTTTCTCAAAATGATTTTTGAGTTAGAAGGCGCTGTTGAACATTGATGAGTCTTGTGGTTGATGGTCTTTTAGAATAAAGTTTTTGAACATTGCCTGATCAAAACACATTTTTGTTTCGACACTTTGCAGATGGGCCCTAAGAGATCTCCTTACATTTACAACTTTTATTCAGAGAATTCTGACCACATTTTTGCACAAAATCGCAAGATTGCATCAGAGAATATGGACCTAATAATTCCTAATTCTAAAATAATAACTGGGTGATTTTTTTTATCATGCCATTTTGAGATAAAAAAAAGTCACAATTCTCCAGATTTTTTTATCTTCAGCGGTGGGAAATGTCTTCCATAGTTATCAGTAACATTTTTGGCAAATGCATTTTTTTCCCCATTTTGGAAGTGATATGATCAAACGTTTTGAGTTGGTTGATATGACCGAGGGACAATAGCTGTTGTGTGTTTGTGATCTTGCTACATAGTTTCTTGATTGAGGAATGAATAATTTAGTTCGTATCTAAATTGTACCTGTAAAAAACATGATTCTTGATTCTGCCCCTTATTCTACTCCTTTCTTTAGAATTGATTGTACCTCGTTGTTTCTTTGGCACCCGTCATTCTATATGTTTATGCACTCATATTTTAATCAGGTTTGTTAGATTTTTGTTTCTGGATAGCAGACTGGTTAGTCAGTGTGAACGGAGATTATGAAATGGCTCATGTGAGTCAGGCTTTTACAGTATTACTATTCAAGCTAAATGTCACAATTTCCCTTTAAGACACAGAGTTCATTCAGACCGGAGGCTGAAGTGCTCTTCTGTGTTGTCATGGTGACAGACTTAACACTTGTTATGTGCCAGTAATGTGTTGGTAAGCTACTTCCCATCCCCCACTATGAAACCTGGAGTAAATCAAGCTGCTCGGAATTGATAAATCAATCATTTATGCTCAAGATATAAACGTTGGCCATTTGGGTGGTGCCATACTGACTTGCACCTGGTGTCCTGTCAGTAACATGCTTGGTAATCTGGTTTGCAAAGGCCTTTGGTTCATTGGGATGCATGAATTGGGAAAAACAAATTTAAATGCTCAATAAATTCCATAAGTAAAAAGATAACCGTTAAACCCTGGCATTAGTAACTCTTGGTATTAAATCAAAAGGTTTATCTTGCACTCGTTTGCAAGATGTTAGAATAGCATCCCAGATCTGCTGCTTGGATGACAACTTCCTTCCGCCCTCATAAATCTTTTGTTTGAGGATGCTCTGAAGGTTTTCAATAGGATTGAGGACCGTAGAGGATGCAGGATGCCACAATAGAGATGGCACAATACTTGGTTTTATACCAAACCCTTCGTTACACTCTCCTCGGTTCTGTACGCGGTTGTTTTTTTTTCTTCCCCGGATTCTCATTTGAAGAACACCTGTATGAATTATTATTAGTTTAAAAGGCAGATGTCAGGGATAGAAATAGTCAATCAATGAACTGCTCCTTTGTGTAAATATTGTAGCGGCTGGCGCTAGTCAGTCAGCGTGGCGATGGAGGGGATTGTGATCGAAGTAGCCGTGCGTGGGCTCCCGGGAAGTGTGCTGGGGAGTGCTCCAGAGTACCTTCACCCTGTTCAGTCCAGTGATGCTTGGTTTCCGGGTCAGAGGTATGGGATCTCCTATGGCTGGTCTCCTCGGTGTCTTTGAGCAAAGGGCCCGTCTCCATGAGCCAGTGCCTTCAGGGCCATTGACAGCCAGAGCACTCCAGAAGCCTTCTCTTGGGGACGGGCGGCCAGCCGAGCCCAGTGATTCAACTAGTCCGGCGGCTATCCTATAGACCCAGTTGGTGGGCACCTCCTGGGCTCCTTCGGCTACCGGTAGCTTCTGCATTGCTGTTGGTCCACCCTCTCCAGCACACCGAATGGTGTGATCACCAGCTGATCTCGCACTTTAATGCATGCAACTTGATGCTCAGCCGTCAAGCTCTCGCAGGTCGATGAATCGCACCGCGAGGCTGATCAGCCCTGTTACCTCGTCACAATATCCAGTCAGCGAGCGCTAAAGTTGGAGGAGGGTTTCATTCCAGAGAGGAATTGGCAGTACTATGCCACGGCTTTTTTGCTGGCGTTGCTGGCGATTATTACCAAGATGGAAAAAGAATGGGAAACATAAATGTTGTATCAGATGTAATTTTGCAAAAGGGTTGCACTGCACTCATCAGTGAAAAGGATTGTTAGTAAACTAGCCTTCATGGATTTTTCTGCTCAGTTGAACTGTTTCGGCTTGATTAGTGGTGGCTAAGTAGAAGTTTTCTGTATGGTTGCAAGATTCTGGATGACGCTACACCTTGACCTATGCTATGTAATGGTATGTCAGCATGAATCGGTCAGAAATCTTCCTCAATGTGCTTTTCTCTGCACAAACTCGTCTGTGCTCAAATCCAATGATCAAGCATATGTTTTTGTGAAATATCTAATGTTTTCATACCTTGTCCAAGGTAGGGAACTATTTCACACTTTTCAGCAGAAGAGCACTTTTCTTTTTCTTCCCATATTGCTTAGAAATGGTGCCGTGCTTAATAACGTGGAGCACCCACTTTTAGTAGTTTGTTCTTTTTAGGTGTCCAAGAAACACAATGCCATAAGTGTGTTGAACTGAAAAAAAAATCCTGTAATTTCAAACAGAAATTGCATTTACTGATAATTTGGAGACTGTTTCAGAAGTGGATTAGAATTGTAGAATCTGTTTTTCTGGCTGTTAAATTTGTCACCCACGTTACACAAGTGGATGCATTTTCTAATTATCCAATGGTTTGCTTAGTAATGACTTCCTTGTTCAATGCTCTTTTCGAATTAAAACATTAGCATATCCAGTGTTATTAGAGCAAAAATTTAATACAGATTTTTATTTCTCGCACATTTTTATTTCTTCAACTCATGTCTGAGTTTGCCTAAGCTGGTTTCTGTAACAGCAGCCATCCACACCGGAACATGGATTGATCATTGGCCAGTAAAGTCACACATTTGTTTGCAGCGGATACAGTGAGAGTTAAGTGAACTTGTGAGCTTATAGCAGGAAGATTGATGGAAGGGGAGAGAGTGACTTTAGTGTTGTGAGCATGTGTGTGAAAACCACCAGCATTCAGCCAGCACAGAAACACTACAATAAATCACATGATTTTCAGTTGGCCACCCAGCACTAATGGTCAATGGAGTTTCCTATTTGCATAAATTTTACATTAATATTAGAAACACAACCAAGACATTTACTTATCAGGTTTTTCACCTTTTGCTCCCAGTTTGATCCTGTGGGGAGAGCTCTGCTTTTCAGAATTTTTGTGCAAAAATTTTATTTTTTTTAAATCCACAGTAAAATGTAATTGAAAAACGGACACGTTTTTACAACTCCCCAAAAAAAAAAAAAAAAAAACTTGTTTTCATTGTTCACATTGGATTTGATGTTTTTTCAAAAATGCACAGTTACATGAAAACGGTGCTGCGGTTAAGTGTGGACAAACTGTGCAGAAATATCTGTTTGCAAAACTTAGCGCGTACACGTAATTTGCTGATCTTTTAAACCTGTGCACGCTGCTTGTATTAATACCAGTTGTTTGTGTCTCTTATTTGATGCTCAGTACATTGCTCAGTAGTTTTTCTACTAAACGAAATATTGCTCCATTTAACAAGTCACTGCTGAAACACTTAATGTACAAGAAAAGTATTTGTGTTACGGTAACATTCACAAAATGTAGGCAAATTGGCAAACTGCGATACTTTGCAAGGTCTGATAAAATAACAATCTTTTGTAAGAAATGTACAAGAGTTTGAGCTTTAGTCTCTGAAAACTTTAAGTGGACAAACGCACAGGCAGATTGAAATGCAGTCCTCATTCCGTCTGTGTTTGAAGAGGAACTGGACTGCTGTAGGAGGACAGGGCAGATTTATGGTGTCTTTTACACAGTTCTGGATGTGCTTGTATTAATAAACAGCCTCAATCACTGCTGATTGTCAGGGGGAGGGTCAATCTATCCTGACTTTTCTGCTTCTGATGTGTTCATTTAGAAAGGTAGATGATGATGAATGTGTTGGGAGGATGAAACAAACGTATTTAGTTCAACAAAACAAGCAGCAATATTTCATAAGATAGGGAAGAAGCTTGTGTACAGTTTGTATTCTGACTTTAAAGAGAGCCCCTAACCCGGTTCATCTCATCAGTGCTATTGACCTCATAAAAATGCAAATGAAAGGGTTAAAGTGAGGTTTACAAGTGAACAGTGTGATCTGATGCATCATGGATTAATTACTATCCCAGGGGTAAAGCTTCTTAACTTTAGATTATGTTTATGATAAACACTTAGACATTTAGACTGGGAACTTGGAGGACGTTCCCGCCTTTTGTTTTCTGATGTTACAGAGCATGTCGCTCTACTACATGCTTTCATACTTTGAGTGCAAATGACTGAACCCAGTCATGCCTGAAACAGCTATGTGGGAGGTTTAAAACTGGGTGAGGAACAGCCAAATTCTTTACATTGCAAAATTCAAGCAACAAGACACAAGGTAGTTATACTGCTTCAACAAGGTCTCTCCAGGACACCAATTTCAAAGCTCTTTGGGTTTTCAAGATGTGCTGTTCAAGCTTTTTTGAGGATCTTAGATCCAGATCTTACTGTCTGGAGAAGTAGCAGCCAAAAAGCCATGTCTCTGGATGTGGGACGAAGGCCAAGCAAATCAAGTATAAATAAAAATTTAGGAAATTGAAATAGTAGCACTTCCCAAAATGTAAAGTATTTGATGTGGCAGCTTGTTCGTCAAGGGTGGTAGAGCAATATAATAATAAATAAAGCTGGCGTCACCGCCTTTCTGTGGCCGGTATTTTTGCAATAGGCACTGCAACCCATCCCTGTTCAGGAGATGTATTAAAGCGAGAATTGTCAAAATTAGTGACTAACTAGAAATAAAAAACCATTGCATCACCCCCAGGTGGCACTGTGAGCGAGAATATTTGTGTGTAATTGTTTTGGCCAGTATTCTTCACATTTCAAAATAAGTCAAAAGTATCTTACCAATGTTAAATGGTGTTTTTCCTGTGGCCACCTGCTGTCCGCCCAGCCACGCAGAAGGTGGGCCAACAGCAAAAACTCAGTGCCAACCACAGTAAGAAGTTTCTGTTGATTTTGCTGATCTAGGATCAGTGATCCGTAGCATTTGTTTTTTGTTTGGCTTCAGAAATGCTTGGGGATATGTAATGTTAGATTTGTGTGGACGCTACTACACTACTTGATCAATAAAATAGCTTCACCAGTGAAAAGCTACTGGATTTTATGTGAAGTGATGTTACCACCACACTGTAGTTCTACTAGTAGTGTCACTCCTTGTAGTGACACTACAACCTAATAAGTGGCCGCAAGCAACAGTGAAGCATCATGGAGGTTTCTTTAAGGTCTACATTTCTGTAACTGGAGCTGGAGATTTGGTCAAGATTAATGGAGTTCTCACTGTTTTGTAGTATAAATAAGAACAGGAAGTACAGGAAGTGATGGCATTGCTTCCACCGAGCTAAACATCATTGAGTGTGTCTGGGACTACATGAAGAGACAGTGAGAAAGCTACATCCACAGAAAATCGCTGCCTAGTTCTCTAAGATGTTTGGAACGAGTTCCTTCAAAAACTATCTGCAGTGTAGTGTGGTAGACCACGGTGTAGTAGAAGCATGTTAATATGATAGAGAGTTCTCTAATGTTAATTCCCTGCATTTAATTCATTGATGAAAATTAACACTACATTAAAGCACTATTTGTATACAGTATTGCATTTTTTCACTATGCTCTGTAAAACTCAGAAAGTTGATATGAGGGAACAATTGAAACCAAACTCAAAATGGCAAAAATGGTTTTGTTTTTGTTCTTGGAGACTGATTGTGGTGTTATGGGTTTGTTTTTACTTTCTCTTGAAGGGCATTGAGAGAGATGAAGAGAGTGCTCCTCACCACTCCACGTATAATCACAGATAACATTTGCACGTGAAAGCCTGGAGAGAGGATATCAAGTTCTTGTGCATCTCTTCTCTTCAGGCTCTTCGAGACGGTTCAGAGATTTTGTAAAAAGCATCTTTGAACAATCCCACTTTGAGTGTTTTCTGCCCTTTGTGCTCAAAGCTGCTCACATCACAACTACCACTTGACATTTGGAGTGCTAACCAGTTCCTGTGAAAACCATTCAGATCTGGAATGATTCGTGATTTATGTGACGTATGAGGTCCAAATGTTTGCTTGTAGTTTGCAGTTTCCAAAACATAATTTGGTTGGAAATGCCAAGATGTGCATGCATTTTGAAAATGTGAATTAAAAAATTATACGCACAAGAGAGTAGGATAAACTTTTTATCCGATAAGATAAAATGTGCATAAACTTTGAGGGAAATTAATTCACAGAATAAGTGCCAATCTAATGGAAATTTTTCTGTTTGAACAGGGCCGTGATTTTAACGGTTTAACTATATTGCAGAACATCTGAAATGTTGTTTTGGTCATTGTAAAATTCCTTAGCCAAAGTCTGTCATCAAAGGAGTTCGGGATTATCACCATCCAGAGCAGTCTTCACAGGCTGCGTTCCCAAAGAGCCAGTCTCCAAAAGCATTTGAAAAATGAAAAAGACCTATATATGAAAAAAACATCCCAAAGCAGGGATTTCCATTTTTCTTTTTGTTTTTGTTCTCTTGGACTTGTTGGATGGAAACGGTGCTTTATTCTCAAATATTTTATGCGATATTCCAGTTTTGCACATAAATTTGATTTGTATTCCTGGGTGGACACATGGCTAGTGATGAATGTTGAAGAATCAGCCAGAACTACATTGGAGGAGCTAGTCAATGCTGTGAGTAGACTTGGGACCACCGTTTCCAAGGGAACAATCAGTAAATCACTATGGTTTAAAATCATGCATGTTCGCTGACCTGTCCAGCCCATGTGCACATTGTCTGAAGATCCTCTGGATCATCCAGTGGAGTCAAGAGCGAAAGTCTTCTGGTTAGAAGAGACCAAACAAGAACTTTTTTTTTTACGTTCACCGTGTTTGGAGGAAAAAGAATGAGTATCATCCCAATAATACCATCTCTACTGTGAAGTGTGGAGCTGGAAGCATCATGCTCTTGGGATGACTGGAGTGTACTGTGAGTTAGGGCAGAATAGATGTTTTGTGACTGGCTCTTTCAATTTGGTAATGACCCAAAGACCCAGTAAACCAAGGAGTGGCTCTGAAAGATTCAAGATTCTGAAGGGCCTAGCTAGTCGCCAGACCTAAACTTAATTAAAAACCTTTGGAGGAAGTTTCAAGTGGGCAGTTGCCATGGGTGGCATCCCAAGGAGGGCGGCATCATCTGCATTTTTTTTGCACTCATTCCAAGCTGTTCCAGTACATCATGCTAAATGCATTAAACATTAAAGATGCGTAAGATGCCACTTAATTGTGTGTACCACTGTGAGACGTCTGCTGCTACTTACTAGGTATAGGGACAGCAGGAGGGGGAGGGGAGAGAGAAGCATGATTGTGCATCCATCTATTACACCCACAAACCGTGAAAAAGTTTCACCCAGTTGAGTAAAGTTGGCTGCAGATTCGCAGATTGCGTTTTCTCTGCTCAATAGCTCGAGACCCATATGTCTTAATGGACAAATTACACAAATTACACACATCTATGTGACATACTACACTTGATTTTTTTTTCTCAAAACATATCTCCCTTTGCATTCGCAGCTATTCTGGTGTCTAAGAGCAGCTGACTGATGCAGGATCGCTTAGGGATCGTCTGCAAAGTCTCAAACCCAAAACCAGAAAAAGGTTAATAACTTAATTGTAATAAGCTATATATATAGATATATAGATGGATAGATAGATCTCCTTTCTCCCTTTGCAAAAAGTGTCCGTAATAATTCGTGAAATATCTTGAGAAAGTTAACTTTCATACGTGGTGCCGTAATGTTTTCTGCCATCCATTCCACCTCGTCCGACACATCGCTTCACTCTCAAGGTAAGGTTCCACATTTGTAAGGTTTCAAATACGTATTTTGAGTGTCATTTATTACATTAACAATGTGTAGATTTAAGGATTAAAGAAACGTTACTTGATTTTTTCTGGTTTTCCTTTTTTTCATCTACTTATACTGTTGTTTCTAAAAATGTTTTACATGTAAAACGTGCTTCGAGAAACGAAATGTTCGAGATCCGAACGTCACCCTGGAACGGATTAATTTCGTATCTCTGGATACCACTGTATTTTGCCTAAAGCTCAAACTCTAACATGAAATTCAGGTTACTCATGACTGTTGCAGTTTTGAATTTATTACAAAAAGTAATATTTTTATATCACTGATTTGTACAGTCTGCACAGTCATAATTGTTCTACTTATTTCTTATTTTGTATGTGCTCAGTACTTGTTTTACATTTTTTATAGCTATTCACATACAAATAAGTGTATTTTTTTACTCATCAATGTAAAATATGAAAGGATTATCCTTACATCATAATATGCTTTTATGTCTGAGTGGATGGTGGTAGATGGTGCTAGAAACCAAATGGACCCAAATAGTGGGCTAGAACCACTCCTGGAGGGAACTGAAACTATATTACTTAGGAACAGCCTCGAACCCTGCAGCTCTAGGACCTGCGCACACATACTATTTTTTTTTGTTTTGTTTTTATGGTTATGATGTCTCTGCACACGAAACTGCAGCACCGTTTTCCTGTTACCAAAGATTTGTAATGGCGTCACAAACAGGGGCTGTGTTGCTGTTTACTCTGCTTTTGTGCCTTACAGCATGTACAGGTTCACATGAAAACTTTCCTCTTTGATCACAAAAAAGAGGTGCCTGTGTTTTTGCAAACTTCAATGTTAAATACTTGTTTTATAAATGTGATGAATCTACTGCCACCTGTTGGATTCATAGTGTTCACAGCGATTTCAGGGTTTTTGAGTGTCTGTGAGGATGTTTTGTTTTTTTCGAAACGGACACATGTAGACGCAATTTTTTTGTAAACAGTGTCAGAAAAAAAATCCAGCTGCATGTGGACACATCCCTACAGCAGTGAGTGCAAACCTGGTGAGGAACTACAGGAACCATTTGACCTTTGTGATAAACAAAGCCCAAATATTTAAAAATATTGACTCAATTGATCAAATAATTACTTCACTCAGTAAATAATCAAAATTCATGCAGTGGTTTCCATTCTTATGTAGTTTTTTTCATGTCAAGTGGCATGAACAGCAGCATTTTTGAGAGCGGAGGTGTTGGTAATGAGACAAAACACTGGTGGAAATATAATGTGGATATAAGACTTGGCATTTCCTGCTGTCCACCTCTGAATGCCATCTGTTTGGACTTTCATGGTTGAAGCTTTAATTAAAGAGATGAAACATTAATCCTCTCCATAATTCAGACCCTTGTCTGAAGAGATTTCCAAATAGCTAGTGAATAAATCTTTGATATTTACAATGCAAATTTCCCCGTCTGTGCCTTTTCTTTTCTAATACTTCGAATGATTCATGAGCAGGGGGCTTTACCTTTCTCCTGTCAGCAAGTTTCACCAGCATTCATACATATTTCATTTGAATTAATGTTTTAATCACTTTAATGTAGATCATGTTCTTGCTTTAAATGTATGCACTTGATATCTTACTCTCCCAGATGCTAATAATAAACAGCATATGCATCTTTGCAGTCTCCGGTGCACAGCACAAGCGCATACAGAGCTGCTAATCTTGTTTCCTGGTGCATATGATCTCCCATGTTCCCATCTTTGCTCAAGAACCTTCCCAGAACTTGTCTCAATGCTCATAGCATCAAGTGTACACAGGCAGCATCTGGAACCCGATCTCACTGACTGGTTCAAGCATCCTGTACTGGCAACAAGCCTCTGAAGGCATTTGCAGCTTAAGTAATGGTTTCCTCACTTTCTGTTACTGTCAGACTGTCTAATGTTTGCGGGGGACAGATCAGATCAGATCTATGCTGTGATTCACATGGTTTTGTGTACATTAATCTTTTTGTAAGTAGTTTTTTTCCTACAAGAAATGGTTTGTTTAGATGGAGCATATATTGAAATTTTTAGTTGAACCTTTGCCACTTTTTTACAGACCTTATTTGAAACCGTGCTTTTATTGTGCTTAGCTCTACTTTTTTATGGTGGGAGACATAAAAGGCACAAATAAATAGCTTCAAAATGCAAACCACCCCACATTAAACAGAATGTTTGTTGTCATTTTGTAAAACATAGTATAAACATAAATAAATGTGCTTCAAATATTATGCGTTTTAATTTATTTACTTTATCGTAAAGAGCCCATACTATCATTTTGAAAAGTTGATTATTTGGTTTTTGAAGTCTCGAATAACAGGTTCAATATCCAACTACCAAGGTAAAAAAAAAAAAACATTCATATGAAACTCCTCCTTTACGTGACACAACCTGCGATGATTGGTAGTTTGAACTGTCTGCTCTCATTGGATACTGGATACATTATCCCATACATCTCCGAAAAGGTACTTCTAACAAATAGGATGGCGGGAAGAGCAAAACAAAAACAAAACCCCGGGAAGAGGTCCTGCAGGTGTCTGAGGAGGAAGAGTGCTCAGTTGCTGAAGGCTGATTGGAGCAGAATTCCTCTCAGTGATATAGATCCAGTTTCATTAATGCTTTGCCACTTCGACAATATTTGTAAGCGTGGTGCATTTTTTACTCAATTGTATGTTGGTGCACATGTAGAAACTGCACAATACCAGTAGCTTGGCACTGAGAGTAGGAGGTGTTTTGTTTTAAAACATGAATGAAAGACTCTTTGGTGGTAAGAGGGGTGTAGAGCTAAAGATTCAATTGGATGAAAGGATTTGTTTCAGCGTCTGTGCTTTGTTTTGGTTATGTCTGTTTTTCTGTCTATTTTTTGATACTTCATAAAAAAAAAAAAAAACAAGTGCCAGAAAATGTTTTTGTCATTTTCCGGGTAAATCAAATTCCTTCGTGTAAATATTAGCTGAGAAGAGGCTTGTTCAGTCTTTCTCGGGTCGTATCAGTCAGTCATAGGCCAAATCCGTTGCTATGGTAAAGAGTCTGGTTGCTATGGAGGGGTCAGCGACATAGTATAATCTTGCCAGTGCCCCATGCCAATATTAGTAAAATTAACCAACTCATATGTCTCTGTTTTCACAATGCTGAAATATAAATCACAATTTGGTTGCTATGGTAAACAGTCTGGTTGCTATGGATGAATCCGGGTCACATAACTTAATGTTCCCATTGTCTCTATAAGTTATACAAGCCAACCCCCATGTCTCTATCATTTAGCAAAGCTAAGATAGAGTTCAGAAGATGTGGTTGCTAGGGTAAACAGTTTGGTTTCTAGGTAGCTGCAAGTGACATTTTTTAAATTTAAAGTTGTTCCTAAGATTAATAAAACCAAACCTCTATTTCTTTGTGATGTTTTTACTTATTTTGTAGATATAAATAAGACATTTTTTGCCAACATAGTTAAGCATGAAAAGACTTTTTTTCTACTCAATCTGCGATGTCCGGGTTCTGAGATTAATAAAATACATCATTATAAACTATTAAAAACACTTTTTTGCGTAGCTCCCCCTGGCTGTGAGGTGGACATGCTGTGAAATAAATCATTCTTGCTAAACAGAAAATTGGACTCAGGCTGTCCGATAAAAGAATTGCCCTTCTCCATCTCTGTCCCCAAGAGCCTGAGCCAAACCGTTAGCATCCAAATCTTAATACAATAACCCAGACATGGAGGATGGGGGATTGATCCATCACCATGGAGATTGTGTAAGGAAGGACGGGAAGCTAAACGGAGGAAGATTGGAATTGATTTTAGTTTCTAATGCTGCACTGAGCTTGATTCCTCTGATGGGATGATTAGCTGCTAGGTTTGTCATTTGTTTGTCTGCAGTACAGTGTTTATAAGGGGCTCACGTCAGGGGCTCTGTCTGTGAATGGGGGCTGACAGCTCTAATCGCTGTTTGTGTTTTTTTTGTCCGTCTGAAGGAGTGTTCTCCAAAACAGATGTGACAGCCGTGAAGGGTGTGTGTTTGTGGACCGTATAGCTCGCTTTGGTCATTTTGATGTGACTGACAGCTGCACCGAGGGGGTGAGCAGGAGAATGGCAGGCTCCGTCATTGAATGGTGTGTTTGTGGAAGTAAATATCCATGACCTTGAAGCTGTGTATCCACCTCAGGCTTGTTAGCGTGTACAGAGGCACTGAAAGACCCCAGAGGTCTTATATCATGCTTTGGAAACCGTATTATTGGTTTCTATAAAATTGCTCATATAAAAGTATGAAACAGAGCATCTTTCTCTGCAGATAGTATGTGATGTGATGTATTCCTAGTGGTTTGGAGTGCAGGTGTCCGATTTTTTTGCACAAAACGAACTAAATACATGGGTTTAGAAATAATTCTACTGAACATTTGGCAAAACTCATCATCATCAAACCACTCTGAAATGATTTTTTGCCACATCGTTAGCTTTTTTCTTCACAAACAAATATTGCAAATGCATTTTAGGGCAATGAGATTCAATACTAGTCCAAGCAAATGTCATAGGTACATCTGAAAGGCTTAGAAAAATTGCAGTATATTTAGCAACTATTTCAATAGTATAATGAACGAGAGAGAGGGAAGTAGAACAGTGAGGTTACAGGGGGTCAAGAAGGTGCAGGAGTTTAGGTATTTGGGGTCAACAGTCCAGTGTGACGGGGAGTGGGGAAAAGAGGTGAAGAGACGAGTGCAGGCAGGTTGGAGTGGGTGGAGAAAAGTGTCAGGGGTGTTGTGTGACAGAAGAGTGTCAGCAAGAATCAAAGGAAAGGTGTACAGAACAGTAGTGAGACCAGCTATGATGTATGGGTTGGAGACTGTGGCAGTGAGGAAGAGACAAGAGGCAGAGATGAGGATGTTGAGGTTCAGTTTAGGAGTGACGAGGATGGACAAGATTAGGAACGAGCACATCAGAGGGACAGCTCAGGTTGGTTGTTTAGGAGACAAAGTCAGAGAGGCCAGATTGAGATGGTTTGGACATGTGCAGAGGAGGGATAGTGGTTTTATTGGTAGAAGGATGTTGGAGATGGAGATGCCAGGCAAGAGGTCAGGAGGAAGACCAAAGACGAGATGTATGGATGTGCTGAAAGAGGACATGAAGTTACACTGGAAACATTTCTCAGAGTTTCCCCCGTGCATCACACAGATAATAATATAACCGGAAACAGAATTTGTATAAAAAGTGTTGTGCATTAAATATCTGCTCGTTGTGGGTGTTTGAATTGCTCAGATCTCTGGTGATCATTGTTAACAGTGGGAGCACACTCAAACCTCTGCAGATATTGTGGTACAGAATTTCCCATTTAATTTTACTTTGTTTGCTACCATTGGTGTCCCGTTCCTCTCCGGGCGAGAGAGACGTATAATTTTTGTGGCAAAAAATCAAGCTAATTTTATTTACTGGTCACTAATCGAAAATCTCAGTTTAATTTTTAGTCTAATTATTTTATTTTATAGGCTAAAATTTTGGGCAATTTAGTCATCAATTAACCTGGAGCATGGTTTTAGACATGATGGAGGAAAACATGAAAGAAAATCCATACAGGGTGATGTAATAATGTCTCTGGGTAAAGGCTGAAGACGATGTGAAGGTCAGGTTGTGTTTTGGAGTATTTTAGTTTAATGTCCTAAGGAGCTCCATAATTACACGAGGGTCAGCAGAAGTGTTGAAGAGCAAAAACACCATGTACTGCCAGCTTTGATCACTTTATCTGTGCAGACATGTTGACGCATGCCTCTTACCATAAAAAAAAAAAAGCCAAATGTGCTCCGCCTTCTACATGCTCACATCCACTGTTTACTCTTCGGACAGCAGCTCATCACTTCAGAAAGCCACTCGTAGTCTTCAAGTGTGTGGACGTGTGTCTGCAGCGTAAGCTGGTATTACCTTGTACCTTTATGACACACACTTGCTGAAGTTTGGCTTTTTTCACCTATGTCTTGAAATTGACTTCTTTAGAAAGTTTCCAAATAGACCTTTTTAGGTTTTACAAAAGAAAGACAATTTATTTGTCAGTTTTGTTTTCTCATGCATTGTGTGTATTAATTTGTACTAGACCAGTCCAAGCTCTGTCAAAATCTGTAAAGAAACGGTGTCTAATATTTAATTTTCATCAGTGTTTTGTAATTGTTTTATTTTGTATTTGAAGTGATGGACTTTAATCAG
The DNA here is from genome assembly GCA_007224835.1 of Danionella cerebrum. Lineage (NCBI taxonomy): Eukaryota > Metazoa > Chordata > Actinopteri > Cypriniformes > Danionidae > Danionella > Danionella cerebrum. Next base: position 50,390 of record SRMA01025437.1, on the reverse strand, counting down.
AAAAAAATAAAATAAAAGAGGTGGAAAGTGATTAGCAGCAGTAACATCTGAATGAATTTGGCAGCATTCAAGGAGTAAACAGAAATACCAAGCTAGCTAGCATTAGCATATTGGGAAAAGATATCAAAATTGTGGGGGTGTTTTATGGGTCATTTTCACCTTTATTTGGAACTGCCAGGACAGTGTAGAGACGGGAAGAGATGTGGGTAGAGGGTGAAGGCCGGGAAATGACGATAGCTTTGGGATTCGCCCTGCGCATATGTGTGCAGCGCACCGTCCGCTATACCACAGGGCCCAACTTCATTTTATTTATTTTTTTTATTTTTATTAAAGAGTGGGACCCCAAACAAACGGAAGTTATAGATTCATAAAATCATCTGGCTGCGACAGAACATCAGAGTTCTGTAAAGCTGCTGCAGAGTTTCTCTGCTCAATTGCTGAGGACCCACACACTCTCAATAGACAAACGATAGCTCTGTTAAATCTCTGTTATGTAGCCAACAACTCTATTTTTGTCAAAATATGTCTTCCTCCACCTTTGCCGAAATACATTGCTGTTTTTGCTTGCACATTAAACTGAGACAGGATCGCTTAGGGACCATCAGCAAAGTGCCAAACCAGAAATATATTTTTATCAGAAAATGGTTAAAAATTCCACTCTAAAAGGATATAATGACCTAAAATTTACAGAACTTAATGTCACTGTTGTGATTATACATTATATAACCAACCCCCATGTCTCTATCATATTCCAAAGCTGAGATCCAGTGGTTGCTAGGGTAAAAATTGCTTGTTAGTAAGCTGGCAGTGATGTTATAAAAAAATAGGATGTTACTATGATAAACCTAATCAAATAAACCTTTTTTGACAATATTTTTCTGAGTAACTACAGTGTACATATATTGTATAGATTATACTATAAAAAAATACAGCCTATTTTTAGCTACCACTGAATGTTTGGCATCTCAGTAAATAAGAATGTTGATGGTATTATATCTGTGGACCACTCTCTTCATAAAAAGCCAGCAGACATTCAGTGTCTTGCAGCCAGAGCTCTTCTCATGCTCACACAACAGCTGGTAGAACAGAAACCCTGCTGGTCAGGATAAGGTTTCCATAGTCAAAGAGAAAGCAACACTTGAGTCTGCAAGCCGAATCTGACAGAATGCTATCTGCTGGTGATGCTGGAACTCCTCAGTTGGTTCTTCCTTAGTTTATTACTTTGTTCAAAGCTCTCGCTCCACTCTGTGGTCACATTTTGTACTGTCTCCTTGTTTTAGACGGATACAAAGCTGAAGATAACCATGCTCCGTTGTAGTGCAGTCCAGCTCTATTCTTTGTTACAGTTACCACAACGATCCATATTTGAAGATTGTTGTGATAATGTGTAGTAAACTGTTGATTCAGCTTGTGTTTATCTCTGAAATTATTCAGCCATTGTGCTTTAGTCAGAGATTAATCATTGAAATGTGGCACATCAATGCCAGGAGATCTCTAGAGCAGAAACTGCTTTGCATCTTAAGCTTGAGCAGCACTTGATAAGTAAGACTTTTGATTATAAATAGGGTTTATTGTTTAAACGCAAACTCTGAAAAAGGAAAACAGTGTGGTTGTTAATGAGCCAAGTTCACTAGAACTTGTTCCTCCTAATTCTCCTAATGTCAAGTTTCGCATCTGCAGATGGGTGTTATTACGTTTTGAATTACTGCCACGTAATACTGAGAAGCCCATGCCATTACAGTTTATGATGCCATCTTCCACACGTAATTCACACGCAGACACTTTCCATTCACACTTGAAAGCTTGTATCAGGTAGCATGACTGTGGGCTGGTTATTTTTGGATCCTTGGGAAAAGGGTTCATGTAGAGGTTAAAGACAAACTCAGACTGCACAATTTTCAGAGTGGTCTTGTCACAGATCCCTTCACACTGCAGGACCGTCAGGAGCAGCATCGATAGATCTGTGACTCGGGCTTTCACACTTGAGGAAACATCACTAAGAACTTTGTCTTTGTTCGCATACAACCAAACGCTCTCGAGAAGGTGTGCAAGACCTGAATTACGATTATGTGAGCGTACAAGCTGTTTTTTTATTCATATCTTGGGTCCAAATAGACAGAGAAGAAGTCTTTTTTTTGTGGATCCATTTACTCTCTACTACTCTCTCATTAGCTGTAGGTCATAGATAATATTTCAAGTCAGAACAAATTTCAAACACCATGAGTCTGAATCGTTGACAGCCCCAGATATTTAGCATGCCAAAAGTCGGACACACTTTCGTGCCCGATATGCCAATGGTTTCAGGCATTTGTCTGCAGTTTTTCAAAACCTGCCAGGACTCAAAATAGGGGCTAAAACTGTGTAGTCTCAATGCACAATGGAGGGGTTTCTATGATCAGCCGATAATTACTTTCTCTGACCTGGAATTCCATCACACAGTAGACTTACTAATCTCCTAATCTTTGTTTCATTTCTCTTTCAGGACGAACTGGTGATTCTTCTGTTTCCCTCATGCCTTGTTTATTGAAGCAGGACTCTAAAGTTCCAGAAGCTTTTAGAACAGACCAATGCTGAAAAACAAACAAACAATCTTTGATATGATGGCTGCTGTTGCCTAAACGTAAGCTCATTGTGTGTATAGGACTGCAATACAAGCACCAAAGCGGCAAATCGGCTGCAAAATATGGGGGCCATGGTGACCTAGATTAGGTAGATTGGTTCCTGGCAGGGACCCCTAAGTCCTCGTCTAATCCCTGCACTTTTACTTCACCCTCCCTGCCAGAGTAAGACACCATCCCCTGTTTCCCTACCACCAACTACAGGTTGGTAATGGCTGGAGTGAAGAAGTTGGCGAGAGTTTTCAGGCATCAAGGCTTCCATCGCCTGATCTTGGCACTTATCCTTTTCTGTCTCCTCTCCATGGCCTACCTGGCTTATCATGTCAGTGCTGGACCCAAAATCAAGGAGGCTCCTCTGCCAGTGCCGTTGGGTGACTGTGTAGCAACCTCAGTTGTTGGTGGGGGACAAAGAACTGCACTGTTCTTTCCGTCCCAGGACAGCCATAGAAGAAACTCAGCAAGGGCAGTGGACACCTCTCAGACAGAACCTGTAGTGTTGCTCTTTGTTGAAAGTATTTACTCTCAACTGGGACAAGAAATTGTCGCTATTTTAGAATCAAGCCGCTTTCATTACCGCACTGAAATCGCACCAGCGAAAGGGGACATGCCACCTCTGGCATGGAGGGGCCGTGGTCGTTATACACTTGTCATTTATGAGAATCTCCTGAAGTATGTTAACTTGGACTCATGGAACCGCCAGTTACTTGACAAATACTGCCAAGATTACGGAGTGGGAATTATTGGCTTCTACCGTGCGAATGAAAACTCTCCTTCTAGTGCTCAACTTCGAGGCTTCCCACTTTTCTTGCATTCCAACTTGCCACTTTGGGATTACAGGGTGAACCCTGCTGCACCACTCCTTTACATCACCAAAGCCAATGAGCTGGAACCCGGGCCTCTACCTGCAGACAACTGGACTACCTTCCTGTCCAATCACAGCACATACGAGGCAGTACTTCTAGCAAGCCCCAAACCAACTGAAACTAAACAGCTTCCAACGCTTTCTCACAATAAGAGAGGACTACTGGCAACAGTTGTACAAGATTTGGGTCTTCATGATGGGATCCAGCGGGTGCTCTTTGGTGGAAGCTTGTCTTTTTGGCTGCACAAGCTGCTGTTTGTGGATGCTGTTGGGTATCTGACTGGCAGGAGACTCAGTCTCTCTTTGGACAGATATTTGCTTGTGGATGTGGATGACATCTTTGTTGGAAAGGAGGGAACACGAATGAAAGTAGCGGATGTTGAGGTAAGACTAGACGTACTTTATAATTCTGCTATTTTAAATGTGTCTTTTTTTTTTTCATCCTACGTCCGTGTAACGATCCTAAACAATGATTTGAAATGATTTGAACCTGGAAGTCAACGATGTTCTTCTGAATGAAATTGAATGGCCAATCTTTGGATGTGAATTCTGTGTTTGATTGAATGTAAGGCACAAAGAGACAGTCCATTATGCCAATCCACCTTGTGGGAGATACTCCCGGATCTTCGGGCAAAAACATTGATTAATCTTAATAAACAACTGATAAAGTCCATGTGGTCTGTAACAATGGAATTTCTGCAAACAGGTGGTTTGGTGTTCTGGGCATGAAGGCAACGTTTGGGAAATTATTAATGAATAAATTTTGTCTAAAAAGTAAAAAGTCCTATTGTTTTGCTATATTTACTGACCAGACTAAAGTGTCCCAATCTTATGTAAATTGAGACATCGGTTGTCTTGATAAGAAATTTAAGTTAAATATATCATATAGGAGGCAAACACAGCGATATTTCAGAAGTGAAATAAAATGATGAAATTTATGATTTATTGAAAGTGTACATTGATTATTCAAACAAACTTAGGCATGAGCATAACAAGGCATGACCTTTAAACCCAGCTGAAACCAATCATGAGAACGTATTTCCAATTCCAAATGTGTTTGTCCTCTTTGCATCTTCTCTAAAGAGTGGCAACACTTGAGCCTTAAAACAACTCTCAGATTAGCTGAAAACAAAGATTGTTGAACAACATGCTTTAGGGGAAGTACACAGAAAGCTATCTCCGGAATTTAAGCTCTCTGTTTCAACTGCGGGGAACATTGTGAGGAATTGGAAGACCAGAGGTACAGGATGGAGAGAAAAGTTACAGTCACAGTTAACCCACAGACCAGCTCCATTTTTCTTTTGTTGTCCCTAAATTTATTCACATGCCTAATTTTGTTTAAATAATTCATGCAGAAGGCGACCTGTCCAAGGTGTACCCCCGCCTCTCACCCAATGTGCGCTGGAGATAGCCGCACATTTCACAAATCATATAAACATTACTTCACTTCTTTAATATCAAAGTGTATGTCTCCTATACGACATATTTTGCTACATTTTCTTATTTCTGATTTATAAAGGAAAATCACACAAAAAGTAAAGGGCTGACAAACTTTTGCTTACCACTCTATCTATTAGTTATTAAAAACGCAAAAGTTATGAACATTTTTAGTTGCAGACATTGAAAGCAACCCCAGTTTTTACCTTCCTCAGACTCACTAATTCTTAATGAGATATCAGGGAGATCTGATCCATGCTCACAATGCATGCTCACATCCGGAGACAATGTGCAAGAAGCTAATGAATGAACGGCTTATTTTGGATCATAGAAATGCACAATATTTCTCCTGCTGTTGCTTTTTACTTTTGATTGTTGTGAGGGAAAGAGATTGAACAGAACGAGCAATTCTCACACATCTCATGAGTAAAACAAGGCTCTGGCTGACGGCTAGCTTTGGGCTAATAAGGCTGGCTCGAGCTTTCATTTGTGCAAAGAGGTTCTTGTTCTGGCATCGGTGCCTCCAAACACCAAAAGCTATACTGTGTATGTTTCTAGTTCATTCCTGTAGAGGCTCATTGCTGCCACATAAATACATTTTTGGGAGAGTTTATCTCAGTAATATTAGATACATATGTCATAATTATGACTTTGAATCTCGTGTCTCATAATTATAAGATAAATTTATGTGATCACAAAAAAAAAAAATAAATAAAACAAAATAAAACACATCGCCTGAAGTGCGTCTCGCCATCAAAAGCAGAGCTGGATCACGTGTGCCAGACTGAGGCGCAAGACAGGCATTGTTATTAGAAATGTGAGCTCAAAAGTTTTTTTTTTTATCTTTTGGGTCTAAATAAAGCGAAAAGAAACACCATTTCTCTCATTGGCTGCAGGCGATCACAAACATTATTTCAGTCAGAACACAGTTCACACAGCAGGATTGTGACCCGCTAATCGATCCAGATATTTTCTTTAAGAACAAGGGTGATGTGCAGAGTTGTAACAACTACAGAGGCATAAAGTTGATGAGCCACACAATGAAACTTTGGGAAAGAGTAGTGGAAGCTAGGTTAAGAAGGGAAGTGGATATTTGTGAGCAGCAGTATGGCTTCATGCCCAGGAAGAGCACTACTGATGCAATTTTTGCTCTGAGATTGTTAATGGAGAAGTACAGAGATGGTCAGAAGGAGCTGCACTGCGTCTTTGTGGATTTAGAAAAAGCGTATGACAGGGTGCCGAGAGAGGAGCTATGGTCCTGTATGAGGAGGTCAGGAGTGGCAGAGAAGTACGTCAGAGTAGTTCAGGATATGTATGAGAGAAGTAAGACAGCAGTGAGATGTGCTGTAGGTCAGACAAAGGAGTTCAAAGGGGAGGTGGGGCTTGGACATGTGCAAAGGAGGGATAGTGGTTATATTGGTAGAAGGATGTTGGAGATGGAGATGCCAGGCAAGAGGTCAAGAGGAAGACCAAAGACGAGATATATGGATGTGCTGAAAGAGGACATGAAGGTAGTTGGTGCAAGAGTAGAGGATACTGAGGACAGAGTTATGTGGAAAAGGATGATTCGCTGTGGCGACCCCTAAACTGGGAACAGCCGAAAGGAAAAGAAGAAGAATCGATCCAGATATTTAGCAGGGTGAATATCTCACGACAAGCCTGCGACTCTCAGAGAGCGAGTCTTTGGCCTAGAGTCCTAGTGTCCCTCGCCATTAGCGTCATTAACGACGAGAAGTTTGGATCATTTTACCTGTTAAGATCTTTGAGTCTCGTTCAGCAAAAAAATAACTATTCCTTTCAGTTTCTGGCTCATGACTGCTCCGCAATGTTTTCAGTTTCATTCTTTTATCACTATCGATGAGTGAGCTACACTCAACAAACCATAAGGATGTTGCACATGCGCCACTGAACAAATCCCTCTCTGACGCGATTCGTTTCTTTGAAGTCACATTAAAGATTTGTTCAAACACAACGAATCGTTCTATAAGAACAAGACATTCAAAATGGAGCAACCCATCACTAACGATAATCTGCATTGTATGCAGGCAACCTAAAAGCCCTCTAACACCAGGCACAGCTGCCTTATAGGAATCGCGGTTCACTTTGCTGCATTATGGCGAAGTAACAAGCATGTCCTCTCAACAAATGTTTACCCTGAGCTCCTGTACAAAACCAACCAAGCACAAAATCTTCCAAATGGCTGCCTTTGGTGATTGTTTAGCGAAAGAGGCAGCTATTAGGTAAAAAAGTGTTTTGATAAATAAGACGTTTGTATTTATTTAACGTTTGTGTTTGAATAAGAGTGAATGAGCTGCGGTGGGGGCTCATTGTATATAACATGTATGAAGTCGTTTCTGGACAAGTGAATGGAGGCTCAGAGTGGGCGTCGCCAGTCATCACCTTTGTGAAGTGCGTCATTTCCCGCTTATCGAAAATGGACAAAAGATCCACAGAGGTGCGACGTGGGCGAAGAAACCACACAAACACACACAAAAGAAATGTAAAAGGTAAAAAAAAATAAATAAAAGAGCCCAAGATGTAGCCAAGTGACATCACCAGACGACGACGTGTGATGAGATGGAGCTGAAGAACTGTCAATCATCTGCCCCTCAAAATACCCCCTCAAAGTGTTTTATCAAATCCTGAGATCTAAATCAACAAAACTAGTGGAACCAGGGACGGAAGCATGATTTTTTTCAGCTTCAAAGTTGAGTGAATAATCAAAATAAGTCACAATTATGCCGTAACTATTTCATCATTATGAGATGTACTCTCCAAAAAATATTTGTGTGTCAGCAATAGGCTTTTGTACATTCCCACATTTTTTTTTTATTTATATTTTTTCCAGTTTTTGCACACTTTCCATAAATCATATTAACTCTATTTCATTCTCAAATATCACTGGGTTTGTCTCCTATTTGATTTATTTAACTGACATTTCTTATCCAGACAACCAATGATTTATAAAGGAAAGTCATAAAAATGTACAGGGTTACCCAAACTTCTGCACACCGCTGTATATAGCTCTGACGTCAGGTGTAATCAAACTTTTATCTGTTGTTTTTCCTCTTATCATGTTTTTCCTCTTCAATTTCCACAGGCACTGCTTCAAACTCAGAATAAACTTCGTTCCCTGGTTCCTAATTTCACCTTTAACTTGGGATTCTCTGGCAAGTTTTTCCACACAGGTAAAAAGTAGTAGATATTGCTCGAGCACCGGATTAGTGCTTCACGTCTCGTCTGTTCATGCTGGGGTTTTTTTCTTCTCCAGGGACCGATGAGGAGGATGAAGGGGACAACATGCTGCTGCGCAATCGGCAGGAGTTCTGGTGGTTTCCTCACATGTGGAGTCACATGCAGCCGCATCTCTTTCACAATGTGAGCGTGCTGGCGGAACAGATGAGGCTCAACAGACAGTTTGCACAGGTCAGACTCTGCCCTGGCTCATGGTACACAATTAGTGCCAATGGTTTATACTACTCTAGGTCCAAAGAATAGATCAGCTTTAAGTCAAAGTTCCAAGTGCTCATAAGTTTGGCAATATTTTTAATTTCTTGGTCATGTTTTAGAAAATATGAAACGTGTCAAGTTACATTTCTAAACCTGAAATGATCTCCTGCTCAGTAGGTAATACGTGGAGACATTACAGCCGAACTATGCCACTTTGTGTTTTTCAGGAGCATGGGATCCCCACAGACATGGGGTACGCCGTTGCGCCTCATCACTCAGGTGTTTATCCTGTGCACAGTCAGCTGTACGAAGCTTGGAAGAGAGTGTGGGGGATTCAGGTGACCAGCACAGAGGAGTACCCTCATCTCAGGCCAGCACGGTACCGCCGTGGCTTTATACACAATGCCATACAGGTAGCCTCTCAAGAACTTTTTTCCAAACCTGGTGCTTTGGAAGTCCAAGCTGAGAAAATCAGTGCATGAGCTCTTTTCTGTCATTGAATGGTTTGTGCATCAGGTTCTCCCACGGCAGACCTGTGGGCTGTTCACACACACCATCTTCTACAAGGATTACCCAGGAGGCCCTCAGGAGCTGGACCGAAGCATTCGAGGAGGAGAGCTCTTCCTGACCATCCTGCTCAATCCTGTTAGTCTAGCACTCACAATACACTCCAACCAATTTCCTCCTGTAAACAACTCTCTAATGAGCAAAACATCTCGTTTCTTCTCCTCACACGGCCAGGTCAGTATCTTCATGACCCATCTGTCAAACTACGGGAATGACCGTCTGGGTCTGTACACCTTCGAGTCTCTGGTGCGCTTTATGCAGTGCTGGACTCAGTTGCGGCTGCAAACGCTTCCTCCGCTCAAACTCGCCCTCAAATACTTCCAGATCTTCCCTGAGGAGAGAGACCCCTTGTGGCAGGTCTGTGAAACTGCATTTTTTTGAACGCCTCAAAAACCTTCTATTTACACCATTTTGCACGAACTATTATTGTTGTCTAATACTTGTTATTCTCATGGATGCTGAAAATAATAAGCATAAATTCATTTGTAATATTGCTTTTTAAAATCATCTTTTAAAACTCTGTAAGATGGCTTTTTTTTATAATACAGGATAGAATAAATGTAAAATTTCTCTATATTTGATCTGTTTACACAAAGATCATGGAAGTCACTGATGCACAATAGTCTCAATATAACTAAGTGTAATACTACAAGCTACACATATTTCTCAAATTAAACAATAATCTTCATAATATCTGATGATACATTAAATATTTGATTGTCCATTCATTTGTAATCAAACAAAGCTTTTGTCCAATCTACTCATGATAACAATTGATGCTGGAGGGTTAATTTTGAGACCATTTTCAACAAATATTGACATATCAATACAACAATTATTGTGAGTTAATGAAAGGATACTTAAAACCTGCACAAAACATTACACTGTCGAACTGACTCTTTTGATGTATTGACAAATTAAACTGTAGCATATGTTCTGACTTTAAGTAAAGTTAACTTTGAGTTCATTCATGTTTTTATAACCGATAAAAACATATTAGTCATAAATAGCTGGATGTTTCAACATCTTTTTATGCCATGGTCTGTCTAAATACTGTATTCTGATTGGCTGCTGATTAATGGGTGTATTGAGTAAAACTGCACAGGTAGTTCCAGCTTGCTTTGTTCACTTGTAATGATTAATCCACTTTTATTGGTAACCATATGCTTTGGGTAAGGGCGAGACACAAGCATCAAACTTTCCTTGATACTCTCAACTAGGACTATTGGATTATTTTAGAGTTTTCATGGACGTATACCATCATTTATTATCCAAAAGCCTGATTCGTGAAGCGTTGCTGGACTTTTCTAAAGCTGGACTGAGAGACACGAAACATTGTCAGCAGCAGCGAATCTCTGAAAGTTTGAGAGAAACACACAAGATGGTCTGAGCATGAAGAGCTCGGCAGAGATCAATCCTCCTCCAACTCAAATGTGATCCATTCACATTCAACATAAACACAAGCGGCAATCTTATGTTTATTTAATTAAATACTAAAGAATTTGTTCTGCTATTGTACTTGTTTGAATGGGAAAATTTTCTGAGCTAAATGAATGAAATACGTTTCAATAGAATTGAAGAAATAATGTTAGAAACATGCATGTGAAAGCATTTTCAGACGCTCTCTTAACTTGTCAGAAGCACTCAAATTGTAGTATGTCTTGTTAAAAGTCAAACAATTGTTAGACAAAATTGAAGCCCTGAAGTGAATATTGCCTAAAAATTGACATGGTTTTTACTCCGCATCGTTTCAGGTAAACGAGCTTGAACATATATTTTTCTTCTTAACGACCAGGCAACTGCTTCATTCATCGTTTGAGTCCTGTATTCAGCCCAGTTATTATTTAGAACTTTGTTTACGCTGGCAAGTGACCATGGAATAAATTGGATGATAAACTCTCAGCCCTGGTTTCTATATTATATGCACTTCGCGTTGGGAGGTCCTTTAGCCTCCACCTTGTCTTTATAGTACATTAGAAACCATGGCTGAAAGTTTTTGTACCTGTTCCAACGTAATATGCATTTTTCCACTTTATATTTTAACGATTTAAATAAAAAAGTACTTATTTTAGGTGCCATAGAAAAGGCTCGCAATAGGCTTAATAATACCGTTTATAACCTTTGCACTCTGGAGATGCAAAACATTCCATCTGGGAAAGAATGCTGCACTTTCTGTGAAAGCTCTCATCCATGAATGTGCGCACGTTAAAAAAACACACTGGACACAAAACAGAGATGGATGGAAATCCCATATGAGCTGATACAAATGTTGTACAGCGGATAAGAATTGTGTGAAAAAGCCGTTCCTGTGATGCTTAGCAGACGCTCATAAGAGGCTGATTAAGACTTCAGACATGTTTGAATGTTTATCTCTCAGCGCTCTGTTCTGATCGAGCTCTAGAGACAGTTTTATCAGGTTACTGAAGGGACTGAGGGGTCAGATGCTTCTCAACTGTGGTGATTGTGCTCTCACTGGTAATAATCATCCCCAGACATTGCAATCAAACCTTATATATTGTGCTACTGAATTAAGACACTGGCATTCACATTTAATTTCAGTCACTTTATCACTGTTGATGTCTTACCCCCTCCGTTCCGAGAGATCAGGAAAACAAACACGCATGCAAATGTTTTAAGGTCAATTGTATTTATTGTGCAATTAATTGATCTACCCATGTTAAATATCTGTTAAATGAAATAAATACTGCTGATATTGAACTGGAAATCGAAATAATAAAGCCTACTTTATATGTTCAAACAGAATCCTTGTCATGACAAGCGACACAAAGATATTTGGTCCAAAGAGAAGACCTGCGACAGACTGCCCAAGCTCCTGGTGATTGGGCCTCAGAAGACTGGTAATACAAAGTGATTTTAATTTCCATGCACACCAATTCACTAAAAGCATGAGGATTGTGATGTTTGTGTGCAGGAAGCAGCGCGTTACACTCGTTTCTCTCTCTTCATCCTGCCATCAGCAGCAGTTTCCCCAACCCAGTCACCTTTGAAGAGGTGCAGTTCTTCAGTGGTCCAAACTACCAGCATGGAATCGATTGGTAATTGTGGAATCTCCAGACACACTCCACCGAAGAGCTCAAAAACATAAATACAATCATTGGATCATTGGATCTGGTCTTCCAATTATGTCAGACATTTGTCTGGTCATGTCTTTTTTTGTAATATAGAGCTTTTATGCAGACGCTTCAAAGCAGCTTCACAGAAGGAGGGGCCTAATGTAGATTAGTTCTAGTATGAGCATGTTTTGTGACAGTGGCCTCATCGGTGGAATCAAGCCAGTTAAACCTAGGGCTAGTCCCTTCGTCTCTATGTGACCTGCTTAATTATGGAGATCCCCGACAAGATGATGACCAGCCACAACCAGGAAAACAGACAAAAATAAACTGTTAAAGCAGCAGTAGAGTACGAAGAATGAGCCATTGTAATGCTATTGTGTATAAATCTTACAATAGCATTTGAATCAAAATCTTGGTTGAAGATATGCGTTTTGATTTAATCTCAACTCTGAACATGGTCAGGGAGTTCCAGAGCTTCGGTGCTAGATGTCACAATGCCTTTCAGGTGACTTTTACTATCTTAGGAACCACTAAAATAGCTTTCTAGGTTGCGTCTAAAAAACATGTAGTTTTCGCTGTTCTTTAAAGCATCCCTCAGCTCTGGACTCCCAAGCATCAGAGACCCTGTGGTCCAAGAGTCTAAAGAGGAGTGTTGGGTGCTGGCTTTTATAGGATGATTTACGTCATTTGTTCTGTAGGTTCATGGAAATCACCTGAAAAAGTCCCAGTTGATCTTTTCTGTACTTATAACTTCAGGACAGATCATTTATAGTTTAGCCGGCAGCAGCTCGAGTCATGGCCCGCAGTTACCTTTCCGTGACCTCTTGATTTATAGCTCCACTGTCCAAGCTCTTACTCCACCCCCATAGGTTGACATGTTTGACAGCTTCTACTTCTCTGTGTGTTAAAGTCAAGCCATTGGTTTGTAACTTACATCATTTATATTTTGGGATTAATGCATTATTACTCTCCAGATATCTGTGCAAGTTATATAAAATATTGGATGAGAGTTGCAAATCCTTGGGGTTATAGAACAAAATGCTAGCAGGGAATAGAATCGGTGTGACATTATCATACTTTCTTGTTTTGTTGAGGTGAGCTGAGTGTAGACATATAGACCTGAGTATCATCAGCAGAGCAGTAAAAGTGCACACCATGTCTACTGATAATGTTACTGAGAGGCAGCATATAGATAAAGAATAGTATTGTGCCTAAGACTGGTCCTTGAGGCACTCCATACTTCACTGCTATGTATAGCCCGTTATTGTTTACAAACTGAGTATGGTCATTTAGCTATGTGTTAAACCATATCTGAGTTGTACCCTGAATCCCTCTGTAGTTCTCTAGTCTCTCTAGCAGAATTTTATGGTCTATCGTGTCAAATGCTGCACTAAGATCAAGCAAAACCAACAAAGAGATAAGCACTTAGCCGGACGCACAAGGTAATTTTAGTTATTAGGAAGTCTCTGTGCTGTGGTGCCAGATGGAAACGCTTCATGGAGATCATTATTTTTCAGCTGAGCTATCACTGCCTTCTCTAATATCTTAGACATAAAAGGAAGATTATACATGGGTCTGTGACTAGATACGAAGTCAATTTGAGAAAGATTTCATACTGATTTTGTGTTTCCCAGGTACATGGATTTTTTCCCCGTCCCTTCAAATGTAAGCACAGACTTCCTGTTTGAGAAGAGTGCAAACTACTTTGACAGTGAATCAGCTCCAAAGAGAGCAACCGCCCTGTTACCACGGGCCAAAATCATCTCCATCCTCATCAACCCCGCCGATCGTGCATACTCCTGGTACCAGGTGCGCACACACTTTCAATGATCCCTCTCAATTGTGCATTTTCAGTGTTCCAAATTGTCAGTTAAGACTAATGACAACTAATGACTGGTGTGGGTTATATTTTTTGTTTGGTAGTTTTGTTTTACTGTTTATTTTAGCCACATTAAGTCCAGAATTGAGGTCATGCCCACCTGAGTGAATGTTATATTCTAGCACAAAGGTTATCTGCCTTTGGATTCATTATCTCTGCTCTAACATTATCATACCATGTGCCAATCAGCAGCTGTTTTGAATTAAGCAGGAATGATGCGATCCAGCTATTGTTTAATTTTGATGTCAAAAAGAATGCGTAGGTTTCAAATAGGTCATTCTTTTTTATACTTTTGGATTGGAACAAACATTACAAGAGTTATGACACATCATTTGTAAGGTAATTAAAATTAAAACGTTAAAGGCACAATTGTCTTTCAGTTTCATTTTACAGACCCCAAATTGGTGCCAATGATGCCATCATGGTGTGAAAAGAAGGGATTACCCTAAGAATTACAAGACCTGTGATATGGCTTGTGTTTTTCAAGGTTTTAGCACAAAAACCCCCACAATGGAACAAAAAGTGCTTGGAACAGTGTAAAAGGTTTAGGAGAATTTATTCAATTTCACTTTGTTTTGACTTTGTCTGCTTATTTGAGGGATTTATGAATTTTTATTTTGCCTTAACACTTTTGATTTTTGTTAGAAAACATAAAAACTGTTTCTCACTTATTATTTTTTATTGTTGTGATTTTTCTAAGTTAAAAAGAACAAAATATAATACTCTGGATTGTACTTTTGTACAGTTTCAGGTTTGTTGTGGAAACATTGTGTAATGTAATGAAAAAAATGTTTGTACAAAAAAAAGAGCTGGGGTTGTACTAAAGAAATGGCATCAGGCGTTGCCACAACTACAAGGTATTTTATTAGAGCAAATTGTAAAGCAGTAAAAAACTTTCTAAAAGCCCCCAGACTTCAAAGGATTAATAGAGAAAAAGACTTCTAATTTTGAATCACTGCTGTAGAGCTTGACTGGCGAGATCAAGGCTGTATCAGGAGCAGCAGTAGCAGCAGCTGGTCACCGATGTGAGTTTGAGCTGTGTCTCAATCCTCCTGCAGCCCAAATCTCCATCTGTCTTTCCCTTTTTTCATTCATCATTTCACATTCAAATGATACCATTGTAGCTTTTTTATTTCATAAAATGGTTTTCATTAAAAACCATGTGGGATTGCTTTATTTGTTTAAGTGCAGGGAGCTTCTGAACATACGTGAAGAATGATTACGGGGCACTGTGTGTTCAATTTTAGTTATTGAGTCAAATACGTCATGGTCTTCTAGAAAATGCACCAGTGGACCTTCACTTTGTAATGAAATTGCTGTATAAAAGCTCATTTAATAATTAAAATTCCGTCAATGCAGCACCAGAGGGCTCACCGGGACCCCGTGGCACTGAAGCACTCATTTTCGGAGGTGATCTCTGCAGGGTCATCCTCTCCTGCAGACCTTCGGTCTCTACAGAGCCGCTGCCTGCAACCTGGAGCTTACAGCTCTCATCTGGAGCGCTGGCTACGCCACTACCAACCAAGCCAGGTCTGATGGAGGTTGTGTGTGCCCTGTGTCTGAAATTAAAGTCAATTGATTACTTTTAGCCATAATGCAGCACTTTAATTAAAGTTAAGTCATGTAGTGTGAAGCAGGGATCTGGCCGTGTGTGTAAATAATGAAACTCGCGCAGTTTATGTATGTAGTGTAATAAATGGTTCGTAACAATAAGTAATTTTTTTCCCACACTGACGTTTATAAGAACACATTTTACCATTATTATATCATCCACATCTCACACAAGCCGATACCTATAGTGTAGTTACCACCTCTTTCATTTGTTGTTTTTACCTTGTTGACGAACATAAACAATTTTTAAAACGTGAAGTTTTTTCTGATGTTGTTCACCCGAGTTTCTGATAACTCCTCCTGCTGCGAGCAGCTGTAATGAGTGTGTTTCTGATGCATGTTTCCTGCTGTGAACAGCTGCTGATTGTGGACGGCACGCTGCTGCGCTCTAGTCCTGCTCAGGTGATGGATGGGATTCAGAAGTTTCTCGGAGTCACGCCGTACTTCAACTACACACAGGCTCTGATGTAAACCAACCAGTTATTACTCGTCTTCTGCAGAAGGAGCTGTTAAAGACAATAGTGTAATGCTGCGCTATAAAGTCGTTTGATCTGTTCGGTGAATGTACTCCAGGCGTCGAGGGATTACGAGGGAATTATTCGGCAGATGCTTATTGGAACTGCATTTACACCGAGCAAAAATATAGATTCAACACTTTCAGTTTCCTCAAAGTCAACTCATTACTCTCAGATTTTGCTGTTTCAGTGAGCACTGTCCGTACACGATCCATCTCTCTACTCATCCAAACAAACCCATGCACCTATTAATCCACCCGTCTGTCCTGCCATCCATCCACCCATCTTTGTCCATCTATCCAACTGTCTGTTCATCCACATACCCATCCATCTCTACATCCACACAAAGCCATCCATCCAGCTATCCATCCGTATACACACACACACCCCCACCAACCCATCCATCCATCGCAGGTTCAGAGTGGTACCCAATGAAGGGAAAATAACTGCCATAAAACTAATTCAAACAAGTAATTTGAGCCTGATTTTACATGCTAAGAGTTTTCCAGTTCTGCTGGATGAAGAACGGTGTTCTGTAAGGACTGAAATGAACTTTCTATTCGCAGTTCAATTCGTCCTTTTCTCTCTCTGTGAAATACACATTAGTGTAATTAATATCAACATGCTTATTTTCTTGGAAATGTCCAACATCTGGTGAGAGTACATCTGTCTCTGTGTTCTATTCAAAGAAATCCCATATAGGGTTCCGCCTTAGACCATAATAGATCGGGCTCCGGGACTTTATTCTAACATTAGCCAGTTCTGACGAGGATGCTCAGGGCGGATGTAAATAACAAAACATGGAAAGGAAAAGCCAAAAGCAAAACACAGAAAATTTATAGAACTACAAAAGGCATATATTTTATATCACAGACAGTATTTTAATATTATTATTATTATGAACACAATTTTCCTATTTATTTATCATTGTTCTTTATGACGAGAAAGTTTTTTAACTTTGGTACCTAACGTAAATCAATGATAAATGCTCCTTGATTGGACCATGAATATCTGTGTTTGCATACAGGTTTGACGAGAGTAAAGGTTTCTGGTGTCAGAGACTGGAAGCAGGACGCCCTCGTTGCCTGGGGAAGAGCAAAGGAAGGAAATACCCAGATATGAGCCCAGAGGTACTGTAATAAACCTACATGAAATAAAAAAGTGTAGTTTAGACATAAGCTGTATTGAATGTGATTTTTTTTTAATTTATTTATAAACATTAATTTTGATTGAGCTGCTATTGTCTCCTCTACAGACGAGGGCTGTCCTGTCAGAATATTATCGTGAACAAAATGTGGAGTTGCTTCGGATGCTGAAGCACATTGGTCAACCCCTTCCCATCTGGCTCAGAGACGAGTTACAGAATGCCAGCTGGAGCTGAAGAGAAGCTCGGTCATGAGATGTGCCACAGAACCCACTCCTCACATACAGGTGTGATCACGCTCAGGGCCATAGAGTGGCCAGAGCCAGTGGAGACCTGGAGCTCCTCCAGACTCTGTCGGGACAGACAGGCCGCCAAAATGAAGCACTAAGAATCCCACCAGCTGGGAAAATGTAACGTGGTAATGGGAATGATCTGGTTGGGAGCATTGCAAGACTTTCAATGGTGTAAAATGGTGCTTTTGAAGGAAGGAAGAGAGACAGCGCTGTACACAACATCGAGGAACATTTTGTGCGATTGGTCATGGAAGTGAGCGAGTGTAAGATATTTTAAATATTATTTAGCTATAAATCCTATAAGGATAGGACGAATTCCTTAGGATGAAGAGAAGGACTTCATCAAAGAGCCTTTCTTTATTCAAGTCTTACATTCAAAGACTGGGACGAGCAGCAACAGCCCTCCAGTGACTGTGATGAGGAAACAAAAGGTGGATAAAACGGATTTGTAATCAGTTAACTGTTTCCATCCCTCGCCCAATGTGAACTGAAGATGGGTATTGGGAGACCCCCTGATCTGGGATCAATAAAGGGGTAGAAGTAAGTTAGTTAAATAATGATGTCTACAAGATATAGTTTGTCTGTAGGCTATGAATATCAATCTTGGCTCTTTATAAAAAATAGTAAATATCAAGGGCAGGCAAAACAAGAGCAAATTGAAACATTTGGATGAATCAGAAATTCCTACTGTTCTTTCCAGTAGTCTCATTCTTTAACAGTGAGTTTCGGTAAGTTATAAAATAAGTGTATGCAGCTGTACACGGCGATGGGGGGATTTACAAATGCTCCCAATGACACCATGAGCTACATAAACCAATCCCCATGTCCATAATTTTCATAAGCTGAGATATCTATATGCTTAGATGGGTTGCTATAGAGGGGTCAGTGACAATACAATGTACATTGTCACAATGAGGGATATAAATTAGCCCCTAAGTCTTCATTATTTCCCAAATCTGAGCTATGGTTCTGGCAAAATGGTTGCTAGGACTAACAGTCTAGTTGCTATGGAGTGGTCAGTGAGATGCTATAATGTTGCTTTTGTCACTAGACATTATATAAACCAAGCACCATCTCTATCATTTACCAAAGTTATGATAGAGTTCAGAAAATGTGGTTGCTAGGGTAAACAGTTTGGTTGCTAGGAAGCTCATAAATTATTTTTAGGTTGATTACCATAAACAAACCCCCATTTCTCTATGAAGTTTCAAGTTGTCTTTTCCCATGTATTTTAAGTGGCCATTAGATGGTAAATATTTAACCCCTTCAACAGGGGGTTATATCTTGTTGTTTTATCCTTGCACAGACTGATGACCTCCACAAATGTGGTCAGTTTGAAGTTTTTATGAGGTTTACAGCTTGAGTTACAGTTTTGCAAAGTACGACCCCATGTTATGTCAATGGAAAATTTCCAAACATTCTCAACCATTTCCCCGAATTCCTTTAGTGGTACCAGTGTGAAAATATAAAAGCTGTGTCTCAATCCAGAAGTGTGTATTTTCTAGCCACTTAAGTCACAACGCTTCATGAAGGCCATCTCATTTCGCCAAATCTCGAAGGGTCCCAAACCCTAACCCTTCTTTCCCCTGAATTTGGAGGATTCATCGCAACCATCCTTCATGGCCTCAAATATCCCAAAATGCTTTGCTTTTTTTTCTAATAGAATCAACACAAAATACACTTTATTAATTTTTATTTAAATGTAAGTAACAGGATTGTATGCAGGGATTTTTTAAATGCCGTATTTTTTTAAAACATGATGTTAAAAACAGTAACACAGGTAGACAACGAAATGTGAATTCAGCAGATGGAGGATTTTATAAAACAGAATGAAGCTAGACGTCCACACTGTTTAAATTATACACAAAATAAAATAGAAATCGTTCCACAGGAAAATATGACCAATGCTACCAACATGAAACTATAGTAAAAAAAGAAATAGAACAATTAAAAATACACCCTAAATTAAATATGAAAGAATCACTTAAAGAAAATATTAATATTACTAGAACGTTTCATTCATTAATTTCATGATCCAAACTACTGATCCAGCTGGTGGTGCTAATGCACCACCGCCAAAAAACAACAACAGCAGCAGCAGAAGAAGAGACTAGACCGTCCCATTTATTAAGGGTTTATGCAGCCATCTGAGGATCCTCCCAAGCCGCGGTCTCCCGAGGCTGGGTAGGAAGCATCCTCCGAAGGCTTCTAGGACCTGAATTGAGACACAGCTATAGTTAACGGAGTACGACCAGTTTTGTGCAAAGTAAAAGAAGAATAAAAATATATTTGCCTTCACAAGCCGACTTATTTAAATTGATTTTACTTTGTGCTAATAATGAAGGTCCTTTGATGCCAATATTACAGTTTGTTCATTAAAGAAACATTGTTTTATTGACAATTGTATCTCCTCAATGTATTTTCTGTGTGGTTTCACTTTGGTAACCGCAGCTTTGCATATTCATGAGTGCTTAAGAGTGATTGAAACTAAACAAACTTTCAGAGATGATGGAAGCTTGTAAGCATAAGATACGTTTGCACACAAATGTGTTTGAAAGGGAGCATATTGTGCCAGTCTCAAAGCAGTTTTATTTCTGTACCGTTCTGTACTGTAACTTTCTAAAAACCATCTTTGAATCACTTCATATTTTTTGCCTCCGTTTACCTCGTTCCTCCCAAAGTCATGTTTTGCCTCGCTCCTCTTGTGGCTTGTAGTTTGGGACTCATGGGTAATGTGAAAATGAATCATATATGCATTACTTCAATCAACAATTTTCACAAAGGACTCCTGCTTTTTTATATTATAATGAGGTACCAAATGAGCTGTGTCTCAACCCAGGTTCTAGAATTGGTTTAGGACGGTCTATCCTCATCCTCACCTTCCATCTGCTCCTGGCTTCTTACAATAAAATGACATGTGCCAACAGTGAGTGTACAACACATTTAGTTATTAACGTCATGCTTTTTAAATAAAAGTTCTGATGTTTTAAAATGGGGTAGCACTGTGGCCTAACAGTTAGAAGGTTGTCAGTTTGAGGCTTGCCGGTGACCTTCCTGGAAGGAGTTTGCATGTTCTCCCTGTGCTTGCGTGGGTTTCCTACGGGTACTCAGGTTTCTGCCACAAGTGGGTTGGAAAATGAATGAATGTATGAATGAAAAGCTACCATCACTACCAGCATTTAAAAAAATCCATTGAGCTTCTGTACTCATTGAAAAACCTGTTACTTACATTTAAAAACAAATTCATTCTGTTGAAAAAACAAAGTGCGAAGGGATATCTGAGGCCTGCATCCTCTGAATTCATAGGAAAAGTGGACTTGTTTGAAAGACCCACAAAATGGGACCAACTTTGTGCAGCGCTGTGATGTAAGCGGGTTAGAAATACGCTCTCAGATAGATCAGACTTTGGATTAAGACAGTTTTCAATCCACTATTCCTTTCTATAACCTATGTTCTTTATTTCTTTTCTGAATAATAGAATGTGCTCAAAATGTCGGCTACATTTTATACTTTTTTTATCCACAAGACTCAATTTACGACTGAACATCCTTCGTATTAAACTAAATCAGTGCATTTAAATTATCATTTTAAAGCAGTTTTGATTGAATAAAATGGAAGGCCAGGTTTAAAATGAAAACTGTTAGCTTTGTACTGCGGGTACAAACTTTATCATTGAAGTCTTCAATAAACATATAGAGCACTGCTATCTCACATGAGTTTGAGAATGAACACAGCGTCTCTCGATTCTTTTCTCATGAATGTTTAAACTATGGTGACCAAGCATACTGCGTATCTTCTCAATATTCCTGGAGCCTGCTTTACCAGATGAGCGTAAGAGCAGAGTTTGATTAATCACCCAGAAACTATAGATTCACCATCCACTGGGAGTGCTGGAGCCCACTGGCACAACTGCGGGGAAACGAAGCCTTTAAATAAGAGCAGTTCAACTCCACTGGGAGACACAAGCTCTGAGAGAACATTGTGTGCTTCTGGCGAGTCACTAAATGCTTTTTAACATGTTCATTTCTACTTTGAACTAACCATCTTCACCGTTTCCACATTTCTAGGTCAAATAGTACTAACATGAGTCACCTGAAAGATAAATTAACCTTAAAGATGATTTAGATGTGCATGTCCATCAAGATGTGAATACGGTGTCAAATTGAAAAAAAAAAGTAACTCAAGTTACTTTTGCAAGACCATCATCCAGCAAACTCTTCCAGCACTCTTTTCCACCTCGAATACAATGTAAACTGTGATTGGTTCAATTGCAACGAATGGCTAAAAACAGCGCACAAACATTGCAAAACGAAAAAAAAAAGCCCGTTTTTAATTCTTGCCCAGTATGTGTTTTTAAAACCACGATACACTGGATGTAAACATTTCAGAGATTTACATGCGTTGAACATTATTTAGGACAAATATATCATAACACATGAGAATTGGTGTATTAATTATTAATGATACACCAGGTTCTCTCTTAACAGGTCTGGTGAAGTTTCAAAACCACGCAGTAGTTTGGAGTTCAGAATGGGTCGCAAGCGTTGGGGATGCATGGCTTTCCCTATGATGAAATCAGAGCTAAACTCCAGTTTCGAGGGGTGGGTAAACCACCAACAACGAACACAATGAAACTTTGGATTTGAAGCATTTACCTCGAGAAACCTGAATCAGGCAGCGCTCACGACTCTTTTATTCTTTTTTTGATGCTTTTGGCTAAAGCAAGAAAACACAGAAGCAGCTGCAGAAATGCTATTTTTATTAAATACTTTCCAGATCAAGTTCAATAACAAAGCTATGATGAAGACCTACTAACATTCAGACAAACACTTGATAGTTGTCATTTCATGGTTTTATTAAATGTATGATCATGCAAAAATCCAGCATCCATGTTTAAACTCTGAATATATACGAAGCCCAATAGTATACTATTACAATGCAATAGATTTACTTAGAATGAGGGGAGCATACCAAGCAGAGGCATTTGTTTTTGTTGTTTTTTTATAGCTATTTTCTACTTTTTTTGTTTTCAATATGGTACATCACTTATTAGTTCCCAATGGAGTGACTTTCATGTCGAGATGCAAATACTATGCAATATTTATACCCTTTTTAAGTAAACACATACAGTGAAAAAAATTTTACTAAGAAAGTAGACATGCATTTTCTCCAGTTGAATTTCTTTCTCCTGGCATTGGACGGGTGGACCGGAGGACTCACGCTGTTCCTCCAACCCAGGATACAGACCAAGCTTTCAGGGGATGGATACTTTTAGCTAAACCTACCAGTGATTTCTCTAAGCCATCTCAATCCTTTACATCACGTAGCTGCGTATGTCTACTGTGTGCAGAAACAGGAACTGTTGAATGGGTTTAACAGAAAACAAAAGTGTAGCTTGGCCAGGCAAGGCAGCAGTTCCCCATAGCATGAAGGGAAAACGATGCTAGTAAAAAAAAACGATGCATGAAAGAAGCGCAAGACACAAAAACAGACATCATCACATTAAATCTGACAGCATCTCTACTTGAAGGATATTGTGGTTGAGGTGAGAAATGCGGACACGTGCGAAGGTTCCTGATATGTCACAAAGCCCGAAACACAATGAGGCGGAGTGTGAAGACTACAGTTATTTACAGACCCATACGAACAACTGATGTGTTACGAGGAGACGGCCTGAACTCCTACTATTGGTAGGTTTTCCACAGAGAATACACCGCAGCAAATGAAACTATCCTAAAATCTAGCATAAGACGAAACCGTAGCATTCAGACAAAAGGAACATGAGAAAGAAAACCAAACCCTCTCTTCTAAGCAACATTAAACATTTAAATAGTCAGTGCCAAAAACCTGTTGCAGTTTGAGGTGAAACTCCACAAACCACTAAAGATTCGAATCATACAAACATTAAAACACAGAGGAACTATGGCAGCTGTTTTGGATGCCCTCTCCTTGTGATTGGTTAAACAGTAGGAGAGCCAATGTGAAGCACAACTACGACGTCAGAGATGTCTTTCTTGGAGGAACTGTTGTTCTTTGTTCTCCCTGGGAGGCGGTGCTAGCCAATCGCCACCGTTACGGATCTAGTAGTCATTGTTTGATTGTGTGCTGTTCACTTTGGCCTCATCAAATTAAAGAGCCCATCGAACCTCTGCTACGTCTTTCCTAAACATCTCTGAAATAGCAGTACGTGTTTGTTTAGATTAGCTTCAAATAAAATACATCTAAAAATTCAAACCGAACACAAAATTCCGGTGTTACGTCAGTCCACGTCGACGAGGAAATCAAGAGTTCCACATTAAGTAACATATGAGAACTAAAAGCTGGGCCGTGCAAACCGGCTCCTACACCTGGGTTCCATAAAAAGCCAACACCAAACAAAAACACGCTTAAAAAGACTAAAAACTACACTTTGGTTCTTTTTTTTTTTGATATGAAGAACTACTGCGCATTTGAAATGCCCCACTCCCCGATTAAACCCCTTCCCTTTATTATTACGACCAAAAATCTGCAAACGTTCACAAGAAGGATTCGTACAGCAAACTTGTGAGCTTCCGCAGTTTTTGGGCGCTAGGTTGATTCCCACCCGCCCCTTCCAACGCTCATTAACGCATTCCAAAGGTGATTGCAGCTAGTGACTTTGACAAGATACAGTGTGTTTATGAATTCAAAGATCAATACGTAACAACCCCTCCCCCCTCCCCCGAACATCTTTAACGGCCAAAAAAAAAGACGACAAAACAGCAGTGCCATGTGGGCATCAGATACATGCACCGTCCCGTGGGCAGGGCCACAGCCGCGGCCAGCTCCCATTGGTCAAAGATTGGACAGGTTGGGTGGTTTTAACAGTTGAACTGGATGTCGTCAGAGTTCCTCACTGGTGTGTCTGTAACTTTAAGAGCCGCCATCCACGAGCCCGTCCAGCCACAAAGAAGAAGCATCCCCATTATCTTGAGAATCCAGGTAATCTGGAAGAGGAAAACGATGGAAACGATTTCGAACCATAAGCGCAGCTATGTGAACGCAGTACCATACCTGTCCTGTGTGCTTCACTGCAATGGGGCGGCTGGTGCCCCTGAACAGTGGAAGTGGACGTTGAGCCACTTGCTGTCACGACGATGCCACACACGTGTCTCCTCTGACTGGCAGCTGCGTGGGCGTCCTTGACTGTCGATGTACTGCGTCAGGCGTATATAGGCGATGCAAGCAGCGTCCTCCCCGATCAAATGAACGTGAGGATTGAGGATAGTGGTGTGCACTGGCTTGTTGTTTTTGCTCAACACTGTAAGTGTCACAAATAACGGATGAAGTGCAGTGTGATGTAAAGCTTCTGTAACATTTCATTAGAAGGGGCGGTGAAAAAATGTGATAAAGTCCAATGGAGACGTCTCAAAGTCACCGGGAGACTGCGGGACAGGTGTGGGTTCTGACGCGGTTTAAACAATCTATTCTGGAACCAGCCATTTGAGTCAATATCGATGTAGTTTGTTATTGTATTGTTTCATTTTAAAACATACATTTATATTGATACCTTGGATTTAGAGCAATTTGTGGACAAAGAAACATTCATGGAGTTATCGCATTTTGGGGGAAAAAAAAGCTTTTTTAAATAAATTAAAAAAAAAAACCTTTTAAAATCTGGATATCTTGATATTTTAATGTTTGTATGTCTTTGAGATGCTTAGACTTTTGTCAACTCAATTATGTCAAAAATGGGTCATGGCGTTTAAAAAAAAAAAAAAAAACAACTTTGAAGATTCTTCAAATCTATAAAATGGCAAAAAAAAATGTATATCAATTTTTCTTGATACTTTGTTTTCCCTTCAAACCAGAACACAAAGTCTGGGATTTTGTAGGATTTTAAGATTTAGGATTTAGCAGCAACCAGACAGAAGGTAGTTGTATTCCATTAACAAGGTCTCTCCAAGACAAAGATTCCAAAGCAGACTGCATTTTAAAGATGTTCAAGCTCTTTGAAAGAAGCACAAAGAAACAGAAACGATGAGATCATAGATCTTCAATGCAATGGGTCAAAATGGTTCCAGTCATCTGTAATGGGCCATTGAAAGGATTAAAACTACCCTTCAAAATATATGATGTCCAGCAGAATCAGAACTGTCCGTCAGCTCAGAACTGACAGAAACCAAGAGGACCCAGGAACACCCACCAGACCAATAGTGGTCCACATGGAAGAGTTGGAGCCAAAAAGCCATAGAACCGACATGAGATAAAGGCCAAGCAACACAAATATGCATGAAAACAAACAAACTGAGAAAGTGGCAGCTGGTGCTCTGGAGCGATGAGTTAAAGTGTGAAATATTTGTCTGCAGTTCATCGAATGGCTGGAGATTTTTGTTTCTGAAAGCACTCTGTTTACAGCTTTTTGTAAACCTGCACATGTATATACTCACAGTGCTCAAAGTAGAACTTGTGGAAGTCCATTCCTTCCACCAGGTTTCCCAGAGCTTCGGGTTCAAAAGATGTCAGACCAGGGTCACAGATTCTTCTGCAGTTGGGAAAAAAATGTAAATGATGATGGTGGACTAAAATGAACTAAAAAATGACAAAAATATGTAAATTTCTGAGAGGTTACCATGTCAACAAAGAGGTTTTTTTTCCCCCAAAACCACTCACAAATATAGTGCACACTCTCTAGAACCAGTAACACACTCTCTATAGTTCCAGTCACTCTTATCATTCACCAGACAGATATTTATAAAGCAAGTCCAACATGAATATGCAAATATTGACCAATCAGAGTGCAGACTTTGAGAGTGCTGAACAGAAAATAGCAAAATAAAATGTAGTGGTGTAAATGTACTCTCTGCTCACGATACATCTCTCGATATTATGTCATCGATACGATATGTATCAATATATTTTACAACTATAGAAACTGTTTATACAACAATCACTTAAAAATGGCATTTACAAAGTTTGAAACCACAAAGCTAAGAAGGCTAAGGTCTAGTTTGAGTTGTATGAGAGCATTTGATACCATCCACATGGGGGCAGTGTTAACATTTGAATTAAGTCATGGAGAGAGTCAAGTGCATTTTGTCAGTAAGTCCTGGAGTCTTTCTTGCTTAAAAATGTGAGTAAACGATGATTTTCTTGGATAAGAAACAAGAAAACAATGTAAAGAAGTTTCAGAAATGACTAGAAACACAATCACTCCAAGAAGCAGATTCACTTCAGCTCCTAGACGATATCTCACAGTATTGTTACATATATTATATATGATATATACATAGTTACGCTTCTAATAAAATGAAATTTTCTTCAAAACGATCAAATTTGGACCAAATGTAACTGGATTTTTCTTTGAAAAAAAAAAAAAACTAGTTTGTGGTACCTTAATATAACAAATGCTATACTTACGTATATGCGTCAAAGTCTCCATTGTTGACCGCTTCGATCAACTGTTCCGTGATCTTTATAATCTCCTGTTTGCGAGCTACTTGAAGAAGAGGAAGGAGAATGAAGAGGGAGATGAAATGAAACGATAAAAACAAGATGAAGTTAGTCCTAAATGCTGCTACTGACATCAAAGGTCTAATGTGCCGTCAAGCCTTTTCTAAAATATAATTAGATGAGAAAATGAACCTTTTTCTGTGAATTAAACATTTCTGTTGCAACCGAATAATGCAAAAATTTGCCTCAGCTTCATAGCAAAGAACTTAACATTTTCCACAAACTGTGTAAAATTGTTTATAATCTACTAAAATCCCATGCAAATGTAGATAGCAGGGGATGCGAGCCATGCCTAGAGTCTGCTTCTGCTGTAAATAGCTCAACTATGAGTGTGTTTTTCTAGTTTGTGCCCTGCTTTACCCCACTCACACTTACACTGAGCTGCGGAGCCACTGGCCGTGACTGAGCTGAGCCCTGGGGCCGAGGCTCCGGGGCCAGACTGAGAGCTCTCTAACTCTGGGCACGAGGTATGCCCTGAACTGTTCCATGCCAAGCGTTTGCTCTCATGCACAGGCCCGGCTGCAAACACACAATGCAGCACACACCAAAGACAGGAAATGATGCGTGCAGAGACAGAGGATGAGTGGACAAACCTGGGATGAAGTACGTTGTGCCTTAATCAACCAAAATTGAACATTCTGCGGCTATGAAATCCCCCTCGTCACATGATCCTACACTGCTCCAGTACAAATACAAATGTATAGTTCTAATAATAAATTCTGTGCTGTTGTAGCAGCGGTGCGCAGCATTGGTTTACTACTAGATTCTATTGGAGCGGTAATAACAACCACACGTTAAAATTAAACCATTCATTGTCTGAATTAAAGTGACTAAAAGTTCTATGTTGAATGCTCTTTGCTGCATCTTGTCTTCTCTTTAATCTCGCTTCTATACCCTCTGGGAGTACAGCTCCTTGTTTTCTTCTCGAGCGCCACCTACCGCTGCCATTCTCAGCTGAAGACGTGACCAAACGAGCCAATCACAGTGGTTTGACGCACTGTGTGAAAAAAAAAAAAAACGACTTGCAGACACATTAACGCACTGCGTTTTTTTTCCGGCTGGTGTGTAAGGTCATATTCACGCTATTTTATTTTAAATCAAAGATCCACTGCATGCAGCCCCTGCAGATACATAGGTGTGTAAAGGCCTTTCTTTAAAAACACGAGCTGGGAAATGACACAGTATAGTTTCTTTGAATGCTGTTTTAGAAACATCTCCGGATGATCCTGTACAAGTTCTCCTGATACGTCTTTCTCTCAAATGGTGCTAATTTATGTGATTTAACAGAACTGTCCTCTGACTGGCACAGTGCCAGCGGTGATGTTGAAAGGAAAACATTTAGCATTGATATGTTGATCTGGTCAGCTTTTAAAAACTCTGGGCAGCGGGACATGGCGCCTCCAAGAAACATCCCAATAAGCAAATTTCAAAAATAAGCCGTTCTTAAATAATTAGTATAATTAGCTTAGTGCTAATGTATGTTTGTCTATGATCATTGAACACATATATTTGCTTTAAAATGGCACTTTATATGCCATGTTTGCTAATATTCAACAGCATTATTCAAAATGCATCCGCTTCCATTGTGCAAAGTTTTGGTGCTCGACCACTTTTAAAGATAATTTATGTAAAATTAGCACGAGGTGTGTTCAAACAGTACATCGGGGTGAGTAAACAATGGCAGAATTGACACTTTTGGGTTGATATTTCTCTTAGCAGCACTTGAGCCAATGACTGGTGTGGAAATAATGATTATTATAATTCATGATCTAATGCATTTTATTTCGTCACCTAAAAATTTAGACACTTGACCTAAATTAATTTGATCAAATAATGTTTCTTGTACTTCATCCACAGGCTTTCAACGATTATAGCAAAAAAAGAAAAATAATAGTTAATACTGGTTAAATAAATGGTTAAAATTGAAATTAATCGATCAGATACAGAAGAAAGAAAGTGATGGAAAATAAAAAAGAGCAGATTGACAGACAGATGTTAAATGGGTGCAGAACAGATGTGGGTGAGCTCCTGTGGTGCAGCTGCAGTGTTTTTGCTCTCAGATACAGACACAAGTGCATTTCTGCTTCTCAAGTCATTGCTCTAATCGTGTGTGTTTCATTTAAGTAACAAGTCAATCGTTTACAAAGAGAGAAAAAAGTATTTAACCCCCACCGAGGGAAAAGGTCCGACCACAAATGTAATTCTTGTTCACTTTCAACAGTGAGACACAACAAAATCTCAAACTCTCATTAAAATAAACAGGTGTGTCCTATTACTAATGTAGATGCGTATTTCAGTAAAAAACTTATGTAGGAGAGTTTCATTTACCAGCATTTATAAATATGGATCTCATGTCTACAAAACTAACATTTTAAATGAAATATTGATAGCTAATAGATATCGAATTGAAATTGAATTGCCGAATTGGTCAGAATGCCCAGCCCTACAATTAAATCAGCGCCACGTAATTTAAGAGTGACCTCTTAAAATTCAGAATCAGAAAGATCAGAGCAAAGATACGGATGTGTGGAAATGTGGGGTAGTAAAGCAACTGTATGGTCCCAGTAAAAAAAAAAAAAAAACAACTAGTACATCAACTAGTGCTGTCAAAACTAGTGCATTAATGCATGCAAATAGTTTCAAATATTTAACGTTATTAACGTGGTTGCAGTTTTTTTTTTATTTCCGTTTTCAACATGCAAAGAATTATGGATAAGGCCAAGGAAGACTTTTTGTCGGTCTGTTCAATTAATGCCGTTATTTTCTGCTTTTTTTGCCTGTATTATATTTTCTTTTTATTTACTTACAAAAATTAGTCATGTGACGAGTTCTGAGTTTCGCCACTGTCTGGCTTCCTATTTTTAGTTTCATTACTGCCGACGTGTTTTATGTTGTCATGTTCCCTTGAATACGTGCGCTTGGTATGGGACCACTGTTGATGACTACATCTCCCAATGCATGGCTTTCGTGTGACTAGTGAGTTTGATCATTCGTTCATTTTGTTTAGTTTATTCCTCCTGCTTTGGAGAAATATGTTATTCAGGTTTTCCATAAAAGAGTCTTTTAAGTTTCCTTTGTTGTTTATATTTCCTAATTTATATTGTGATTAATAACCTATAATAAATATTGCTTTCAAGCCTCACAAAGCCTAACTGCTTTTCAAAAGTTTCGTTATTATAATGTTTACATGAGATAATTTGTAATGAGTTACTAGTTAAACGGAAAAAAAAAAATTTGAATCAGATTTTGAATTAAAATAGTATAATTAAAATAGTCTCTTAAATATTTACATTTCACATTTGCATATCCATAAAGCTTCAGTCTTTTAATTGTATGATTAATTTTTTTAATCAATTGACAGCACTAGCATCAAAACGTGTTATTGGGAATTACATTGAAAAAAAAAGAATCCATTGTATTTCAGGACAAAGTGGAGAAAGGATAGGGGATGTGAGGAATTTATTTCAGGAAAACCATTGGCAAATTGTTTTTTTGAAAGCTGCACTAAATTAAAACAAAAAGCTCAGAAGAATCAAGCTATGTAAGCATTTGTCTAGTGAGATAAAGAAATATTTACCCCCTGCTGATTTTTTATGTTTTACCACTGATAAAAAAAATCAGTTTTGGTGAAATTTAGTTTTTTTTCATTCACTAGTTCACCATATTGATAATAGTATTTCGCGAGCATGGAATGCGAACCAGGCAAGCCGTCCATGAAAGGACTCTAAAGCTATGGAGCAACTTGCGCCGAGAGACTCCTGTGTGGCAAAGGGGTAGAGGTGGGGCGCTTCTGAAATCATCTACAGAAAGAAACTCATCGGAGCTATAAACAACTGGCGAGAGCCACTTAGAGATGCGTTCCTGCAGCTAAGCGGCTAAATAATGTCCGGGCT
This sequence comes from Danionella cerebrum, assembly GCA_007224835.1. Lineage (NCBI taxonomy): Eukaryota > Metazoa > Chordata > Actinopteri > Cypriniformes > Danionidae > Danionella > Danionella cerebrum. The sequence goes on along the minus strand of SRMA01025437.1, from coordinate 19,576 downwards.
CCTCCCAGTTTTCTTTAATAAAGCACAAAATAGCATTTATGAATAAATTCCAAAAGAGCTGTTCAAAAATGAGGTCACCACAAGGTGAGGAAATTCCATACCAAACTCACTCATTTTGTGGCTCCCACAAAACCTCCAAAAACAGCACAAGAGGATCTAGTGAACGATCTCATTGTATCTTGTACCAGTCACCAAGAAAACAATTGGAAACGCAGATCTAAATATCTGCCAACAAACCCCCATTATTAAGAATCACATTCATCTGAACGATTCAAAGTAGAACTGATTTGAAGTGTTATGGTCAGAGACCAAAATTAAGCTGTTAGTCACCAACTCAACATAAAACAATTTCCTATGAATCATAAAACGCTTTGGGGGTGTTCTTTTGTCAAGTGGACCATTTTAAATGGACGATAAATGGAATGTCATTAAAAAGGGTTTTGGAGAGTTGTTCCAACAATGACTGAAAACACATGACCGCATAGAACATACGTGGAGGGAGCTGAAGTTTCGAGTTTCCATGAGTCAGGTTTAAAAAAAGGTAGAATATCTTTTGTTTCAAATGTATTATTTTATTATAATTGTCACACAGTTAAAATATGCTGAAATTTATGGACTGAACATTTCTATGTCTGTGAGCAGGGGGTCAAATACTTCTTTCCAATGCATTAGAAATATTGAGAGAATCACGTAAAACTACTTAACACAGTTTGCACATTTTATCACTATATACTTTTACAGAATTCATAGGCATTTTTGAATGAATAATTTGTGAATAAACTAATGACTACTGGGGGAAAAAAAAAGAAATAAGTTAGTAACTTAAATGAGCTCTGTTGTTAAAAATCGAACTACTGCTTAGATGGATTTTATTGGGCTGTTTATCAAGGTCTGTGTCGTTGGGGTTTGAGGGAAAGGTGCTACTGAACGAGAGGATCTGGACTTACTGGCAGGATTTCCCTGTGGTGAAGCCAGCAGAGCGGGCATCTCGTCCCCGGCACTGCACTGACTCATCACCGCACTGTCACTGCTCGCCCCCTGCACATGCTCGGCTGCCAATGCCCCGAAGCACACACACACAAACAAACAGCAGGAGGAAAAACACACAGCTCTCATCTCTTTCACCAGCCCAAACTCACCACCAACACCGCCACCACACCAAAGCTAGCACAACTACATAACCACAAACTCTTCTCTATTGGATGCACTTAGCTCAACACAAAGGCAATGGGATCATGGGAAAAAGACTCCAGGTGATGATCCGGGTAGAGTCATGAGATGCTGTGACATGTTTGAAGGATTGTTTCTCCGGGCTCCATGCCAATTTCCTGTCCTCATCCCCTAACCTCAGATGTGACAGTGTTTTTTAAGATACTATTGTCCATCCAGACTGGGAGTGAATAAGGAGAGGAAATTCTTTTGTGTCTGGCCCTTTTCGTGACAGAAACCCATCAGTGAGAGTCCCTTAGGAACCCATGTCCGTTCAGAACATGCTAATGAAGATACAAGACACAGCATCAACAAACAGCTAAGAAGTAAGTGGGGTAAACACAGGACACACAGACACACACAAAATCAACGAGGAAATCCTACACGATCACGTGTTTCATTGGCTTTAATGTGGCTGGAAATTCAATTGTGTGAGATAATCATGCGAGTGATCAGGCATAAAATGCTCCATAAACCATAATTACATCTTTCTTTTCACCCGAGCTATTTTACTTTGTTTCCAGAGAAATCTAGTCCCATCTACATAGGTGTGAATCCTAGTGCAGTGAAAACATACAAAATGTCGCTGCTGCACAGAACTAGCAACAAAACCTTTAAGAAGTGATTACATTAATTCCGCACTTTATATTATTTGCGTTATTTCATCGGCTTTGGAACTGGAAACATCACAGGACTCTCAAAGTCTCTGGAGCTAAATAAACACAGGCAGATGTGACGGGGCTTATAACACAAATGGTTATTTTTCTTCTGTGCATACACAGAATTATAGTGGCCAGAATAGAATGTGATATGTATAAGCAACAAATGAATTCACACTTTAATTTTCTTTTTTACTTTTTGACTTGAAACAATTTGCCTTGAAGATTCTCTCTGAAGGAAAACTAAATTCCTAACCTAAAAATTCACAGTCATTTGTCTTTACCTAGTGGATTAGGTCTTGCCATAAACTGAATTCTACACAAATAGAGCCGTCAGCTGTGTACCAACATGACTTCTGTTACAACCGACAGCACCAACCATCAGTTGACAAAAAAGAACCCCAACAAGTCCCCTGTGAAGATAAAGCTATTTCAGGCAACTCATGAAGATCTCTGAGGGAAAAACCAAGTGTTTACTGCACCGTAAAAGCAAATGTCTGTTTATCACACAAATTCATTTCTGTTTGATCCTTCAGAGAGAAGATATGATAACATTTTCAAAACCTCTTCTAATATGGAATTTGTGTGTTTAATAAATAAATACATACAGAAAATATTAAATTATTGTGGTTTTAAAAGGACATTTTTAGAAAACTCATCACTTTGGTTTCATTATGAATGAGTAGATTAGTTAATTGTATATGATGTACTGGGTCAAAAGGTTTTGGAAGGGATGCTCCAGAGGACCACTCAACCCAAAGAGGAAACTGCAGGTGATGTCTTTTCCTTGAACTGGTACTTTATGATTGTTTGATATTGGGAATACAGCAAAAGCACTGGTAAAAGTAGATTTCAGAGATTTGGTTAAAAAATTAGGGAGATAAAAGAGACTTTAAACCCTGTAAGAGGTCTGCTTCCGGCCTGAACTTGTTTTTCTTCAATTTTTGGCAACACTTTTCTTGAAAAAAACTGGCAAAAGTTTCATTCAATATTGATTTTCCAACTTTTTAATTCCACCAAAGTTTATATTGTAGAACCATGTGTTTTTATTTTCCATAACAATTTGACCTGGAATCAGTTCTTAAAGGGTTTAAGACACCATGAATGTTGATGTATGAGACATTTTACATTATACAATCAATAATTCCTCTCCCATCCGTCTGAAATCTTGTTTCACAGAAGACTGATGTGTAATTCATTGATTGGCCAGTTTTTGGTAGGACCGGAGAGAGATTATTCCTTTAACAAGAGCACTGGCATCCGAACCTTCACAGTGATTGGGGGGTGGGGGGGGGGGGGTGTATGGGGGGTGGTGACATTCATAAACAGTAGAGAAGGGCTGTGTACCTTTCCTACCTTTCATATCCTCTTCCTCATTGGTGTTGCAGCTCTCTGTGGAGCCCTGAGTAAAGAAGCAATCAAACAAGGGTGATGTGATGAATAGCAATAGTTTACAAATTTGTTAGAGATGAATAGTTTAACTAGATTAATAGTGTACTAATTTGTTCTAAACTAAGCAAAGTTCCATTCAAGCAAGACTTCAATTGGGTTCTGTTCTCAAAATGAAAATACAGACTACTGCCATCTGGAGGTACGCATATGTTGTCAGTTCGGTGTGTTTAAGCTCAGTTTTTGTACCCGTACACCCGCAGACACAGCCAACGAGAGGTGTGAACAGTGACTGAAAACCATCTTCTTTTGTCTTCATTAGGGCCCTGTTACACTGACATGTGTATTTTGCTTCCAGAAACACTTGGCACAAGGATGTTTTTTTTTTTTAAGTGTGTGTGAAAGAAATCCTCTGGGTTCCTGGAAATGTTTCAAAAACTGCTTCTAGAGGTAGTTTCGAGAACGATTCAAGTGTTCAAGGGATGAGCAGGACATGTGGCTCGAAAGAGGAAGTTAACCTCAGTCGATGGGACGCAACAAACAATGTGCATGAATCAACATGGCAGGGAAAGGACATTTTTTGAAGGAGCGAGGAAGTCCAGTGTGCAGACAAGAGCAATCAATCATAGCTCAAAGTTTTAGCGACCATCTTCTCCTTTACGTGATTCCAGTGCCGGTGTCTCTGAATCGATCAGATCTACCAATTGTGAAAATAAAAACCGCAAGGGATTTGGGAGGGGGAGCAACCATTACAGAGAATGGGGTCACAGTCTGAAAAGGCCCACCATTACTTCTTGCCATCGGGATGGTGTGTCCAGGTCTTAAAACAGTGGATGAGAATCTGATCAAGGAAGGACCTTTCCAGAGAGTGATCACTAAGATAATCACTAAGGGGCCTCCATGCAAAGGTACTTCTCTCATTGGCCGATAGAGTGAGAGAGAGAGTCATAAAAAGACTAGTTAACACTGCCTCTGGAAGAGGTAGGTAACTTTGAGTGTTAACACAAGAAAGAGAAGCACCCTTCAGACTGCAAGAGCCTGGCAGATGAGATTTAACTTTGGAAAAGGGCTGCATTTCCCTGAGGTGGTCAAAACAACACTTCACCCAGACATCATGTTGTGGTCAAGAGATCAGAAAATCATTCTGGTTGAGCTCACAATGCCGTGGGAGGAAAGTAGCGAGGGGGTTCACAAAGGGAAGACCTAAAAGTACCATTCTTTAGTCCAAGACTGTAGAGACAAGGGTTGGCAGGTGTGGTTGTTCCCTGTGGAAGTGGGGTGTAGAGGCTTCCCAGCCAAGCCAGCATGCCATTTATTGTCTGCTCTAGGCCTGGACTAGTGATTTAAGATGCAAGCTGTCCATTGGATGGGGGAAGAGGCAGAAAATGCCTCGTATTGGATTTGGAGTAGGAGAGAGAAAGAAACCCTGGAGGCCAGGGACAGATGACCTCACTGCAAGCCAATCAACTGGGAGGGTGTTGTGGTTGAGGGCTGAAACACCTAGTTAAGGTTGCATACCACCTGATGACATCTGTCCCTGGCCATAGGCTAAAGTGACCTGCTAAGACACAACAATCAAATTCAAAGGTTTCCCTGTATATTCAAATCTTTGATACATATTAGTGTATTACTGCAAATCTCAGGACAGATTTGAACTCGACTGCGCTCTCGCTCTTTATGCTTGTGAAATGTTAGAAGCCTCTTAAGAGACCTAAAGCTACCATTTCTTTAAAAACATTTCCAAAATATTTACAATTCAGAAAACATTTTCACTCTTCATAAAAAACTACGAAATGAAGTCAGACGACATGAGACGAATGCAATAGCCCACCGGTTCTGCTGCCCGCTGCTGGTACAATCCTTCAAATTATTTTGAATCATACTTTATAAATCTAATTGAGTCTTCATAGGGTACTGCTTTCAAATGAAATGTTGCAGTAGCAAGAATGAGAGTGTATGTTTAGACCGAGATGAAAAAAAGCACACACCTTGGGTCCGTCGGCAGGGTTGTGGACAACAGTAGTTTGTGGCTCCTGCAAAAGTTGAACAGTCTGTTATTAAACTGGGAAAGACCCTGCAACAACCTAGCAACACACACAGCAAAGAATCTAGCACAAACTATGGATCATACAACAAAATAAGGCTCAACTCCCTAAAAAAAAACATGTATTTGATGGTACGTGAGATGAACAATCATCATCCTCTTCTAACAAGAAGTGCATGCCATTTAAAGATGTATCAAGTAAACCTGGCATCTGTTTTAGATTTTCTCTTCAGATCATCCACTGGACTAAAGAGAAAAGCACTACGTCAAATCCCAATAGCTTGTAACCCAGCGGTTATGAGCAGTCCTTTAGCACCAGAGGCATTTGGAAGACCCTTGGGGTTAACTTTAGCTATTACTGGATTGTTGGGATCTCCCAGGAAGCTCTTTGCTCAACTATTTGGGCAGTCGGGCAAATAAGGTTCATTTGAGGTGTCAATGCACTTGCTTTTCTTTAATCTCCAGAGGATACGGCTAGTTTCCAACATGGCAGACAGCCGACAACTTTCCGAGAGGGACACTGAATCTTTCCACAAACTGGTTTAGGTCCACCAACTCAAATTAATGTCAAAGGTTCTTTTTGGGGTCTCTTTATTGTAACTTTATTTATATTAAGCAGATCACTCTTTAGACACGGTCCAATGCAGGTCCCTAGCATCTTATGTAATCAATGTATTCAGATTAGAAATTACAACCATTTTCAGAAAACTAGCTTTGCTAAGAAGAAGACACTGGCGGTGGAAACTCTGATCCACATTAAGACCTTAAATTAGATTGATCTATAAATTGTAAAAAAAAAAAAATAATATACATTTTTTATTGTCTCCAGTTTTAAATTTAAATTTATGTTTTAAGATGCATTTTTTTAATTTGACAATTGCACAAAACGACTTAAAAGATCAAATATAATCTATGTGAGTGTTATTCAAGATATTAAACTACAGAAAGTAACTAGATTTTAAAGTATGCACGCAAACTTCGATGTTGGCTTGCGTTGGTGCTGTTAATACCTATTTTTTATGTTGTCAATCCCGCAACAATAACATAATCCAACCCCTATGCCTCTATGACATTCCTAAGCTGAGCTAGAGATGCGCCACATTGGTTGCTATGGTAAATAGTCTGGTTGCTATGGAGGGGTCGCTGACCTATTATATTGTTCTCCATATGAATACGGGTAAAATACAGCAACCCCCATGTCTCTTGTTGCTATGGAGGTGTCATTGACATAATATAATGTTTCAGCTGTCAGTATGGGTGAAGCTTACCAGCCCCCAAGTCTCTAGCATTTTCCTAACCGAAGATAGAGATATGCCAATTTAGTTGCTATGGTAAACAATTTGGTTGCTATGGAGGAGTCAGTGACATCATGTTGTAATCTACTTTCCATTTAGAATAATATAAAGCAACCCCCATGTCTCCACTGTGTTACATTTAGAAGATATTTGACGTTGAAAGTTATGTCAAAAAGTGGGTGTGGCTTAATTAACTTATGGTAATTCACAAACAACGATTGGCTGGATAAGTAATTTGCTTTCTTATTGCTAGTATGACTTTCCAGTGTCAATCAATTACAGAAGCTCTTTCACAATAGGATCCATAGGATTCATGCTCCATTCATTTCAATGGGCCATTGAAAGTGAATGAGACACCTTTGACCTACTTATTAATAATCAGCTGCACCTGGAGTTTCAACTGTAGATTTTTAAACGATGCCATATCTGCTAGAGAGAGTCCGATTACCATGTCTCAAACAAATAAGGATTACGAAAGAAGGACCAGACATAATGAAATACTTCCTTCACTGTTAGAATCACAAGATTTTAAGGAAGAGAATGGTGTAAAATTTGTGAAGCTGTAATAAGGTTTTTAATGATTTATGGCGAGTTAGAAATAGCCTTCGATTGAGATTTGAAACATTTGCTGGCAGAATTTTTGAATAGAGGTGAATGGAGCAATTATGTGCACTCCTTGTGGTTCAGGCCACCTGGAGTAATAATCGTATGTTTTTTAAAAACGTAAACAACACCAACTGAAAGAGGACAAAAATCTCTACCATTTACATATAAAATGTGTGTGTAAAGGTTAATTTTTAGTTAAGAAAACAGTGCAAGTATCAACAAGACTGAGCTTGCTCGAAGTTAGAGTGGGTGATGACATCACCACTCTAGGGGCCCCCATTGAGAAAATTTTTGACTATTTTTTTTGGAGATTTTCATCATTTTTAGGGAAACCGCTGATCAAATCGGTCTGAAAAGACACAGCATAAATCTACAGAACATCTTTGAGGTGTGTGGAAAGTTTCGTGACAGTAGCTCAAATGGGCTAGGAGGAGTTGACGGTAGAATTTTTGTCATAAGAAACAGAAGAAGAAGAAGAAGAAGCGGAAGAATAATAAGTTTAAGTGCAATAACAATATGTTGGCTTTGCAAGCAATTTTAAGTTAACATTTAAGTTAAATATATTATATAGGAGACAAACCCAGTGACATTCGAGAAGCAAAATACAGTTTATATGGTTTAAGGCATGAGCATAAATTGCAGTAACCAGGTCATTTTATTGATTTCAATACCTTTAGAACTAATTATTAGAACTCTATATTGGTTTGGTTCACCTCCAAACACAGTTGAATCACAAGTGGCAACACGTGAGCCTCAAAACAATGCTCAGATGAGCTGAAAACATCAAGATCGTTGAACCAAACAACCAATGATTTATAAAAGAATCTCATGAAAATGTACAGGGGTGCCTAAGATTATACGTACAACTGTATCTTGTCAGTAGCCAAACATACATTAAAACAGCATAAATGTGCAGCACAGTCCTAATCACTTCTACTGACTCAATTTAAAAAAAAAAACATCACAGCTCTACAAACCACAAAAGCATCTAAAAGATGGAAGAACTAAAAAAAAAACAACAACATTTAGGATGAAGGAGTACATCTACAGGTCTGAGATTCATGCAAAATGATGAAAAACACTCCTCAAACACTACTGCAAACACAAGAAGACGTACTGCGGACCATGCTCAAATGATTAGAAACAGAGCAGAATGTAAATGCAGTACCATCGGTGTGGAAGAAGAGGAGTTGCTTTCTTTCATGGCGTTCACTACAGCGCTCACTACACTGTTTTTAGTGTTGTTTGTCTGCTGCTGAAATAAAGAGGACAGATACAACTGCTTTTCAGAGAGAGTGCCAATCCAGGATTTTCCTGCCAGTCATGATGGTCACAAATCACATCAGAGTAGAAGAACATCAGGAATAGCACTACGGAAATTTACAGATAAATACCCACAGCGCTTAGAAAAGGAAAAGAGAGATTACGCAAATGTGCAAGAGCAAAAGTCAACATTTCCAGTATGTATAAGGGGAGAAAGAAACTTTATAATGTTATAGACATTTATGAAAAGTTAATTATCATTGTATTGCACCTTTCAGTACCATGAATGGCAAAAGAACAAGTACTCAACCTCCCACCATCATCATAGACTGTTCAAATTGATCAAATTTTATTGTTATAGATCCGGGGTACTCAATTGGTGGAGTCCGGCCCGTATCCAGAGCCAGTCCCAATTCAAAACCGATGTAAAAAGCATCATGCTACTTTAATTATAATCCAAATGAGTTTTTAATGAAGCACACAATCGTGATTTATATCTGAGGATTCAGCTGTCATCAATAATCACAGAGCTGTGTTCTCGCTGAGCCAGACTGTCCCAGAGAAGGTTTATTGAAGACCCGCCCATGATTCTGTTTGACTGACAAGTCAAACAGCCAATCGTATTTCGTTTCGCAGCGTTGGCAATGTCTCTACAACAACTGATCAAAACATCTCTTTTTGACTCCAATAACTGTCTTAAACAAAACCCCTGGACGTCTTTTAAAGCGTGAACTTCACATACTTTTGTGAATCAAAATGTTCTTTATAATCACTTATTTTCAGTACAAATAATGTTTCCCAGTGGAACGAAAGCAAGTGCAGCACTCGTTTCTCCTGGAAATCCGGTTCGGGTAAACCAATCAGATTGTGACTTCAGGATTCTCAAAGTGTTGCTAGAAAACAGTTCTAAACGTAACAGATGTTCAGCCAATGTTCCGTGGCTGTGACTATGTTCTAGGGCTGAGACTACAACAGTGATGGAGAACCTCTATTTCTCATATTAGAATCTGAGTTTTGAAATCTATATCCAATTTGATAAATAAGAAAGCTGTAAAGTACATTTCTACAAGTGAACAATAGTTTTATATGATCGCTTATTATAAAGTCATTTTGTCTGGAAGTACTGAATGTTTTCAAATATTTTCTGCTCTTTATTAACTGTAATCCCCTTGGCTTTTACTATATAATGTACTTTTGTTCTTCAATAAAAAATATACAGCACACTAAAAGGTCTACCTACAAATTTTTTGTGTATGTTTTTTTTTTTTTTGAGAAATTTGACCTTTACTTTTTTGGAATGGTTAAATGGACCTTTCACCTTTATATTTGAGTACCACGGCTATAGATTATTTGTGAGTGTGTGCACATTACTTATATCTGCACATTACTTTTGTGGTGGATAACAGACTTTCCATTAAAATGGCCATACATGTAGAGAGAAAAGGCTCAGTACAGAACAAAGTGTGCAGCAATTAAATTCAGCAAACAAGAGAAGCACTTAAACACACACTCACGGAAGGTTCAGCTGCAAACCCAGAGGGTTCAAAATCACAAACACGTGATCTTTCTCCAGTAATGTTAAACACATGCTCACTTTTTAAAAATGAAGTTCAGGCTACATAAAACAACAATTGGCTGCTGTAACAAATTTACTGCAAGACTACTCTTCTGGGGAAAAAAAAAAAAAAAAAACAAAAAAACAACACAAATTCAATCTGTTTAGTAAACACTAAGAAAGAGTCTCGACAGGAGCAGCTTCTGCCTGTCACTCAGAGTCAACATTAAGCAAAATCCTCTCCTTGCTACATTTCAACTGCATCAGAAGTCAGGGTCCTGGGAATTCAAGAGAAATGCCGCACATATTTTAAAAAGTGTATATATATATATGTGTGTATATATATATATGGCGGTTTGGTTACAACCTTTCTACTTCCTGCTGATTGGCACTCCCAATCTTTAATGTTTTGTACCCTTTACCGCTCTTTTGCTCTTCCCATCTGTCAGAATTAAGAAATGTCGGTGTATAACAGGATGAAAGAGGCATGGGTCTATCAGGAGCCCAGAAAACTTTCCTGCGCAAACATTGATTACAAACTGGTAAGGTTTGAGGAGCAGGATGGTTACATTTACCAGCCACTCACACCATTCTGTGTCCATTTTTGTGCATGTTATCAGGCCAGGGTCTGGGTCATTTGGACAGTTTCTGTGCTCAGTATGATTTAAGAGCAAACACAGTTTGTTTAACAACGAATGGCTTTTGTCAGCCAAAATGGCCAAAACAAAATATGAAAATCTCCCAAGGTGTGCAAATGTATGAGCAGAACTCTTTAGACTCACAACCCGTTTTGTCTTCATTTGTCCATTTGAATAATTTTTAGTTGATTATTGTAGAGATAATCAGAAAATAACTGTATAATCAACATATTATAAACAAATCTGAAAATAACACAGGGTGGAACTTTAAAAAAAGATGTTTTTTTTATGTATTATTGACCAAAAATCTCTTTAAACAACATTCTTGCAGATTTTAAAGCTTCGCTTTATTTACTTGACAACAACTGGCGTCACACCAGTCTCATTGTTAATACCCGTGCCTCCTATAACCAGAAGGTCGGGTTTTGGGTTGGACTGCCTCATCCTTGAAAGCAGAGCCTGAGAGCGCTTGACTAGAGCAAAGCACATGAAACCACACAGCTGGAAACATCACATGAGCTCAAACATTAGGAGAGCGCAGCTGTAGAAAACATCTGTGAGCTTACCTTGGCTCCATCTGCCTTTTTGTTGAGTAAACTTTTGCATGCTGCAGGGAACAGAGAACAACTCAGTTAGCTTCGACATTCAGCTGCTCATTCTTATAGAAATCTGCTGGCTTGCATTTCCACGGTCTGGATCACACGGCGTTTTAAGGCTAGAAACAGTTACTCTGCAGGCAGAATGCCTCTTAAAGATGTGTGAATAGAAAATGTTTATGAGGCAGTGCATGGCATGAAGGCACACATTAACAAGGTAACAGAAATGCCACTATTTGTTTTCCTCAGAAATTATACAAATTTGAAAACAGTTTGATGTGAGTGAACAAATAAAAATTTCACTTGAAGAAACTATTGATTGTATGAAAGAAATTGGCCTCTTTTTGAATGCAAATTACTCAAATATTATATTTATTCCATGTTTCACTGCTGTGAGCAGAAAATCACAGCTAATGTAAGTGCAAGAAGCATTGCTGGGGAAACAGCCCCTTATCTTCTTTAGATTCCTTCAGCGAATGGAGCACAAAAAAAAACTCTAAATAAAAGCCCAACATTGGTTTTCTGTACTCCTGTTCCATATCCTTACCTTCGGAAACAAATAGGAAGAAAAGATTCAAAGGTTAAGAAGAAAACAGTCAGAAGCATAGTACACAAGCTCCAGAGTAGCATTGTTTGTGCTTTGCAGGCCTGCTTTCATGCATCAACAATCATGAGGTGATGGTGCTGCTGGTGCTGGATGCAATTCTCCATTCTTTCAGCCATGCAGTGCCAACCGGATTAAACTACACTTCCCAGAATGCAACACACCGATGGGGGAGTCTCGCAGCTCCACAGTTTCATTCTCTCTCACACACATCTAACTCGGTCATGAAGGATTTTCAGACTAACCAGGAAACCTAAGGCAGCATACATCTCAGCATCATGCTTGGGTCGTTCCCATGTGTATTTGTGTTTTTTTTTTTTTTCAATTCTGAAAGAACGCAATCAGAAAAGTTTCTAGCTGTTTCAACTATATGTAACTATAAGTGTTTAATTAAGACTAGATACTTTATGTAAATGTACAAAAATGTTCAGGTTGACTTCCAATTTAATTCCACTGTTTAAATCTAAACTTCACTAAATGGGGTTCTAAAGTTTCAAAAAAAAAGTTTCAAAAAAAAAAAAAAAAAAAAAAGAACAGACTAATAAAATTCTTCATTTATTCAATTTTGCCATAAATCTGCCCCACTAATTTTCTCACGTGATTACTTCTGCTCTACACCCGTCTCTTTGTTCTTCATCATTCTTTACTCTGCATCTTTAGACGCATCTTACTTTCATTAAATTTCATACAGACTTCCATACAACAAAGTATTTATAAATAAACCAGAAAGTTTAGTGTCGATGTAAAAAAAAACCGGTAGGTACACCGTTTCTATTTACATCACAACAATATCTTCAACAACAATGTTTAAAAACAGAGAAGATCAAGCCCCCTTTATTAGTCCGTAGAAGTCTATGGAGCGAGTTCAGTGCATAAATTGTTTGCTAATGCAAAATAGGTTTTGTGAATTGTAAAAAAGAAAATGTGTGCGACACAAAACCCGAAGTCAGCTTAGAAATTGGTTGCACACAAAGTCAAAATTATTGTTTCATGTACAAATATTTTCCGCATTTGTGAAATCAATCTGCACATGACTATCCAATCAAAGCGTGTAAATATGCTGACACGTGCAATTAACTAGAGCTAGCAAACTTCGTCTGTAGCGAGCCGTACAAAGATATTGTTGGATGGATTTAATATCGGTTTTGTCAACCCACAATGGCTGAAGAAGGAGAAGAATTGGATTTGGTTGCAAAATTACGGTCAAAGTCATTTTCAAGACAGACTTTTCAAGAAAAGCTGGACATTGTTACGCAAGGTTGGGTAACTCCGAAGCTAGCAAGCCTGCCACAACCAGGAAAAGGATTTGTCCGCCACTTCTAGGTCACAAACTACGAGAGGTACTCTTGCCTCCTGGTACGCCAAAGAACTTCTAGATTGAACTGAAACGCAATAATGATCTGAACAACCCAGTAATTGAAATTTTCTTGAGGAAAGAAAGGAGGATGGATGTATTTTGTGTACAAATAATCAGGATTTTTGGTCAGTAAAATGTTGCTATAATTCTAAATAATATTGCAATTTTATCGGGCTATTTTTGATGCTTTTTGTTAAAATGTGTGTAGCAGCTGTACCTGCAGTAGAAGTTTTATAACCATAAAATAGATTCAGACCAAGCACTAGTGAAGGACTAGGTGTGAATTGCACGGCCCTCCACTGATAAAAAAATATATATATGTCCACATATACAAAAAAAAATAGTGTGTTAGGAAGAGCGCTAGGAAGAGAGCCATCTTTATGTTTATAAACACTGAAGAAGCTATTAGCATGAACCTAAATTACATTTGTAAACCATTTATACACTGAATTTGCTCCACAGAAGCACATATTTTATAGAGCACAAATTGGTGCCATCTAGTGGTGAAAGAAGGATAAATACAAGACCTGTGATATGGCTTGTTATTTTCAAATTTCTTTGCACCAAAAAAAGTGTCTCTAACACTTTTTTGTGTTATAAAACATGAAAACTTGTAATTCTCAATTGATGCCAGAGTAAAGAAGCTGGGGTTGTATTTAAAACTACACCAAGCAGTGCCACAGAAAACGCAGGGAGTTTATAAGAGCAAATCATTAAGTTGCAAAAAGGCCCCAGACTTGTAAGGGTTAATTACAATTCTTTACCCTGCTTTAAAAATACTTTCAAGAGCATGATAAGTAGTTTATCACAAATTTAAACTTTGATAATCTGTGGTTTCTACTGGAAACCACATGCCACTTTTTATATCACTGTCAGACCTGGTCTAATCCGTTTTGTGCCTCAAGAATGATGGAAATATACTAGATTAAAGTAGAATAATAAAACTAATCGTTGTTTTTGCATTCAAAACAAAATTACCAAACAAACACATGTATAATATAATTAATTTTTCTATTAATTAAAATTCTAAATAAAAAATTAAACTTTTAATTTAAAAAATGTACTTCCTTTAAACGTTTAAGGGTCCTAATGGTAAACTTTAGCACCTATAAAAACCGCCTAGGCAATGCTTCTTGTAGTCCAACTTAAACAAATAACGTTCAACCACTTTCAAGGCATTTCTCATAAAACATAAATGCCTAAACCTCTTTAAATGCATTAATTAAAGTGAGAAAACTTTCTGTATTCATTTGTTAATTAAAAATTATTTGTTAACCCTCAAACCAGAAACTGTGGTTCAAAATGTGATTTTAATTTTAAATAGTATTATATTTTTAAGGGTGACAACAGAAGGCTTTATTGCCTTCTGAAATGTTACAAATACTAATTTTTGGGGTTTAAGGTGTCCATTTATTTTTATAGTACAGCATAGCATGAAGCAATAAAAAAAAAAACCTTTATCCATCCTCGTCTGAAATATTGCTTTGTTGCCAAAAAGGCATACTGGTCTGCATTAAGATAATGACGAAAAAAACCTGATTTATCTGGTTTTACCATAACATATTATTAACTATAAAGCAGAACATTGACTATAGAGACTTTCATAAATAAAAGTGGGTTAGAACATGAGGAAATTGAGACAAGAAACCTTCTTACAGCAGTTATCAATAGATGGAGATTAAACCGGAGTAGTGCAAGCAGGAAATGAAATACTGCAGAAGAGTGACATGCAGCACAGCGGACATACAGTTCACTAATAACATGCCTTATCTTGATATTCTATTGATCATCACGACTCTTATCTCGGTCAAATAATGAAAGACACTGAAGAAATGTTACAGGTTATTGTTAACATCCGGGATGTGATTGATTTTTAGCAATGACAGAAGATAAAGAGTCAAACACTTACAGGACTAGTTGGCGCCAAGAAGTGATGGAGAGCATTAACCAAATAGCTCAAAACAACATTAAATTCATCGTCCAGGTTATATTCAACTCTAGTCTTGCACAAGCTTGTGGTCTTCAAACATTATCATAAAGTTAATTCAAGAAAAAATGACAAACAAAATGTTGATCTTGAGGTTAATGAGGGAAAGAAGTATTTGACCCCTTGATTCTGAACGTTTGTCCACAGAAAAATAAAATTTAATAGTATGATTATTTCAGCTAAAGCCTCTGCATTTCAGAAGAACATGCACGAGGGCAGCCACAGCGGCCGAAAGAACGCTTCAGACCAGAGTTTTTTGAGCAAACTGAATCTCCCTAGGGAGTCGCCGTATGCATTCTCTGCTGAGCTCAGCGGCACAGCCACAAGATTCTGTCATCATGTGAAAAACACAATAAATGGAAAACACGCTTTAGAATCAACTTCAGATAATTAACTGGCTGTTTCTACGAGCTAAGGGTGCTCCAGTTGTGCTGGAGAAAGAACAGCATCCTTCAATATTCTTCAAAGATTCAGGAATATTTTCAGTCATGTCTCGTGCTAAAACATGATAATAATGCTTTCAATAGATGGTATACACAGTGATCACTTCTTTAGCTGAAGATCTTTTAAATTGAAGTGCCATCGTGGTAAAAGTCTCTGAAAAAGATTGCCACACAAACATTTAACCACAAAAAGATTATTGTTCAAAAATTGGCATGATTCTTACTTATATAAAATAAAAACACAATTTGTATCACATTGGCATCAGTTCAAGTAAACCACCTTGGATACAAAACTACTTTTCTAGTTAGTCACAAGTAACTTGTAGTTAAACGACGAGACAACTGCTGCATTCATCATTTCAGTCCTGTATTCAGATCAGATATTATCGATAACGTTGGCATGTGACCGTGGCATAAATGGAATTATCAACTTCCAGCCATGGTTTCTACTGACAGTTCTTATGAACAATGTTTGGTCTGGTTCACACTCAATAAATAAGACAGCAAACTAAATTGGGTTTGGGTTGAGCAACATTCTCTCTGGTTCAAGCCAGGTCAAACCTTTTAGGCCCCATTACAGCTCTAGACCACACCCCTTTGATAAGATTGAGCAAACCTGAGTGAAAAAAGAAGTTATACCATGGTCTGTCTGAATACTGAATTTTGATTGGCTGGCAGTTGTTGATTAATTTCATACAACCCCACAGATCCCAAAGCTTCAGTTGGTTCACTTATATTATCAATGCACCAATATTGGTAACCATAGTAACTCATGGCTTCAGTTGAGAGCGAGACGGCAGCAGCAAACTTTTCCAGATTCTCTGAACTAGGATTACTGGATTATTTCAGCACTTTCATAGACATACAGCAGCAGTCATGACTTGTGTCTTTAGTCGCTGTAAGAGCACACATGATGTGATCCATTCTCTGGAGCAGAGAAAAGGTTTTTCGAGATTATTGCTTTTTAAAAACACTGGAGGACAACTTAATATACAGGTCCTTCCAAAAAATTTGCATATTGTGATAAAGTTCATTATTTTCTGTAATGTACTGATAAACGTTAAGACTTTCATATATTCCAGATTCATTTACACACAACTGAAGCAGTTATAGCCTTTTATTGTTTTAATATTGGTGATTTTGGCATATATCTAACAAAAAAATTTATCATGGAAAAGTTCTCTAAACGAGCTATTAACCTAATCATCTGAATCCACTTATTAACTCTAAACACATGCAAAAGATTCTTGAGGCAATCTGCAATCAAAAACTGCAATCATGAGTAGGACCGCTGTCCAGAAGACCATCACTGACACCCTCAAGCAGGAGGGTAAGACACAGAAAGAAATTTCTGAACGAATAGCTGTTCCCTGAGTCCTGTATCAAGGCACCTCCAAGGGAAGTCCGTGAGAAGGAAAAAGTGTGGCAGAAAACACTGCACAATGACAAGAGGTGACCTGGTTCCGGGGGAAGATTGTGAAGGACCTATTCCAGACATTGGGAGACCTGCGGAAGCAGTGGACTGAGTCTGGAGTAGAAGCATCCAGAGCCACCGTGTACAGGCGTGTGCAGGAAATGGGCCACTTTTGAACCAGAATCAGCGGCAGAAGCGCCTGACCTGGTCTACAAAAAAGCACTGGACTGTTGCTCAAATTTTGCAAGTCGTTCGGAAATCAAGATGCCAGAGTCTGGAAGAAGACTGGGGAGAGAGAATTGCCAAAATGCCGGAAGTCCAGTGTCAAGTACCCACAGTCAGTGATGGTCTGGGGTGCCATGTCAGCTGCTGGTGTTGGTCCACTGTGTTTTATTAAGGGCAGGGTCAATGCAAAAGAATTCCCGACCAAGTATTGAGTGCATAACTGAACAAAACTTTTTTAAGGTTGACTTTTTTCGTATTAAAAACACTTTTCTTTTATGTGGTCGGATGAAATATGCAATTTTTTGAGAAAGGAATTTTTGGTTTTCATGAGCTGTATGCCAGAATCATCAATAAAACAATGAAACGCTTGAACTACGTACTTCAGTTGTGTGTAAATGAATCTGAAATATATGAAAGTCTAATGTGTATTAGTGCATTACAGAAAATAATGAACTTTAACACAATATGCAAATTTTTTGAAAAGGACCTATAGAGTAGCATCCTGTGTCTGCGAGTTATTCTGCCCTTACACAGCATCCATTACTGTTTCATTCCATAAAAAGTAATCCAGAATTTCTCACTCTTTAAACATTGTTTTTATGTTCATTTATGACACATTAAGCTACAATTAAAACGACCTGAAGACGTGTCTAGTTTGGCATCATTTTACTTCATCCCAATCCCATTGAATTAAATATTATTTAATTTTATGTATGCTCTTTTATTCACACTCAAAGGCAAAAAAACTGATCCCGACATACCAACTAAACATCCCCATTATAAGACGGCAAAAGTGTTTTTGGCCGTACACATCAACCTGTTGGGGACTTACAAAACCAAAAAAATGTAACTTTAGTTAATTAGATAATAGTAAAAGAAAAATGGCCTTAGCTTAAAAGTAAACGAATTTACTGAATAAATGTGTTTTTCTGTCGGAACTGGGAAACAATGGGGTGACATTAACGGACTAACCAACTGGACCGATTTAATTTGAAACATCTAAAATGTTTTCTTAGTCATTCTAAAATTCCTTAACCAGGGTCTGTCACCAAAGTGGTCCGGGATCATCTCCTCCCAGACCTGTCTTCACCGGTTCAGCAGTCTCCCGCCTCCAAAAGTAACGACATGACTAAGCCAATAGCTTTTCATCTATGTTATTATATACAAAGAAAAGGTCTTCCCCCGAAAGCAGCTACGTCTATTGCTCTTTAGATATTTGGCGATAATTTATCTGAAAGTGACAACTTTGTTCTCGTGTACTGGTTGGATGGAAACGACGCTTTATTCACCAAAATTTTACTTAATATTCCAGTTTTGAGCATAAATGTAAGGAATCCTGGCTTGCGCCTTTGTGAATACTTCTTTCCCTCACATGAAATATAATGTAATAATCTTCTACTTCATGAAACAAGGAAATCTTTTCAGTTTAACTGAAATCCTTTAGAACAAACCGATACCACTACAACTAATAGGTAACAAGGTTAACTACAACTAACCCCAGGTAACAAGGCATCTACACTTTGCTGTTTGTTGCAACAGCTTTCAGGAATACCAGCAGATTCTGTAAGCGTTTCTCCTTTTACCATCACCTACAGTACATCTGCAGCCTTCTAGACACCTCCTGTTCATCTGCAGCATTCACACTACACATCGCATCCATCTGTCAGCTGCTCAGACACAGCCTGGTGAAGATGGGGAAACACTTGATATCTAGTTAATGTGACAGACAGCTGTCCAAGAGCGAGACGCTTCAATCTGATCAAACACTACCGGAATCTCTCCAGTTTCTCCAGACTCAGAGACCCCGTCACCAGAGTGATCCATCTGCCCTCCAGAGGGCCTCCTTCCCCGCAGACCACCAGGCCATGTGGTCTGACGACGGGCAGCAAGCCAACCCCGCTCCTGCCCGGCCATGTGCCAAAGCCCCTGCGCTCAGGGCCAGGGCAGTAGAAAGATCTGAAGGACAGTGATAGGGCAATGCTGGCTTGGCAAGGCTGCATGGCTCTGCTTTGGTTGAAGACACAGAACTAAACTGATCAGCCCTCACCTCAACACTTCATAAAGAACTTGATGATGGTGTAACAAAGGCATTCTGAACAAAGTGTGTGGCCTACTACTATAGGAGAGACCACTGAAGTTATTCAATAGTTTTTTAGTGATTACAGCATTCTGAACGTTTATTTCCCGATGCCTTTGTTACGGTCACAAAATCAAACCCTTAATGTGCACCTGAGGTGGGCCGAGGAGGCTCATGTAACTTCAGCTAAAGCAGACTCCACTGAAATCTTTTGT
>SRMA01025436.1:452103-560311 GCA_007224835.1 Danionella cerebrum | reverse complement strand
AAATATAAATGCGTAACACTTCCTGATAAAAAAAGTTACATCCTGATAAACTGACACCAAATATAAATGCGCAACCGGCGCCAAATATCAAAAGAAACATGGATTGGTTGAGTTAGGAGAAGGCCACTTTTCTTATATAATAACACAGAGGAAACCCACACAAGGACGGGGAGAACATGAAAACTCCTTCCAGGAAGGTCACCGACGAGCCTCGAACCGGTAACTGGAAAGCCACAGTGCTACCCACTGCGCCAATGTGGCAGCCACATTTCAGATGTGCAATGAAATCAATCCGTTGGTAAGTTCATTAATGCCGCCCCATCGTACCTGTGTTCCAATAGAAAAATGCAGTGCCATTGCATTGCATTTGGGATTTATTTGGTAAATGTGTTTCTATCCAAGTTTATGCACATTTTGTTCTTACTGAACTATGAGTTTATTCTACTCAGTTGTGTGCATCATTTTTTTGTGTGCTTTTTTTTGAGTGCACTTAAAAAGGTTGTTGAAACACAGCTAATGTTACATTATCTATAAAATAAAGTTTTTCTTGAAGATTGCTTTTATTGAACAGGAATTGTTGAAGCATTCTTCATTTTGAACATTGGAAATTTAGGTGATAATTGAAGACAATCTAATGCTAATAACATAGCAACCTGCATGCTCTAATGGGTTTTTTTAATTCTTGACTCAGCTGAAGATCCTGACAGACCTTCATGTAGCTTTTCACAGTGGGACAGGATCTCCCCCTCAGTGCTCTGATCTCACAGTGCTGATGGCAATCATGCCCGTACATTGATTTTCCCAGGTGACACTCAAAGTCTCTTCCCTCTCATAAATGAGAATTATCCTCTGTGCAAATTGAATCCTGTCAATTGTTGGCTCCTCACAACAAACACCCCACAGGCTTTGGTTTTATGACTTTGCACAGAAATGGACTTCCAATGCAACACTTTGGATAAACAATGTCAGCTAATGTTTTAGCTGATTGCCACACACTTGAGTTTGTGTGACTCATTTCTGAGGCCATTTCATTTTCATGTTTCAAAGGTTTGATCTATTTTAGAGCTTATGCTAAAGCAGGTGATTAACTATAAGAGACTGAGAAACAATTCAAAACTGATTGCTGCCATGGTGACAATTTCTAAATCTCTAAAACTAAGTCTTTCAAAATGCACACTGATTCAGACAGAAAGATTTGAACTCATGCAAACTTCAGTGACTATCTAAAGCTCTTCTCTGCTACATAGAAAATGGAAATGAAAACATCATAGTCTTGTTTTGTTGGTTGGATCAGTTCAGAAATCTTGAATAACCAAGGTCCTGTATCAACACAAACATGGTTATTTTGAAAATTACATTTTTTTTGCGTTGTACATTTTTCATCTACATGAAAACGCACATTTTTGAAAATTCTGGCCAAGGTGAGGCACCCGGGGTACGCATGGACAATAAAAACTGTGCTATCAGTACTTACAGCATCTACAGGACTCACATCCATTCTACAACAGCTCCACTGGCTCCCCATCACACACCGCATTCAATACAAAATTCTTCTCCTCACATTCAAAGTCATCCACAACCTTGCCCCTCCATATCTCGCCGATCTCCTCTCTATTGCCAGACCTGCTCGCTCTCTCCGCTCTTCCTCCTCTCCTCTACTCTCAGTCCCCTCTGCCCGTCTTGTTACTATGGGGAGCAGGGCTTTCAGTCGCTCTGCCCCTCAGCTCTGGAACTCTCTCCCTCCTGACCTCTGCAACACTGATACACTCCCACATTTTAAATCGCATCTCAAAACTCATCTTTTCAGATCGGCCTATTACCCTTAAATAATAACTGTGCTGTTCTTAAACTCTTACTGTTTTGTTTACTGTTGTATCTTTTAGTGTTTTTAAATTTTAACTGCACTTGTTGTAAGCCGACCTTGAGTGTCAAGAAAGGCGCCCAATAAATAAAATGTATTATTATTATTATTATTATTATTATTATTATTTTCTCAACGAACAGAGGGACCTGTGTTTTCGCAAACTCAATGATGAATACTCGTTTTAAAAATGCCATGCATCAACTGCCACCTGTTGGTTTCGTAGCGTTTCAGAGTTTTTGAGAGTAGGTGGATGCAGTTTTTTTTTTAACTGATGTGAGGATGCACATAAAAATATAAAAACTGGTGTTTTCAAGAAAAATGTGTGAACATGACCTAAGGCAACTTGCACAGCCGTTTAATGTTTAGCGTCAACCCTGTTGTAAATACAATTGATGAAACAAATTAAAATCATCTTGATTTTTGTAAACTACTAGTGTTTATCCAAATTAAAACCTGCAAGATTCTGAAGCTCCAAGTCAGAAGGTGCCTACCCTTGCCATACAGTCAATGTTACAATGTTAAAATACTTCACAAATCCCAGAACAACATTTTAAATTGTACCCTTCTACCCATTACTTGTCACATTGCATTGTAATAGGTTCAATCAGTTTTTCATGTTTATTGGGATTTCTAAAAGACATTCATCACAAGACTTCATATTAAGCTGAAGTACAGAACAACAGGAATTCAAGAAAGACCTAAAAAGGGTAAATTGAAGAAATGTGCATCTGCCATATAACAATGCTGCTGGCCACTAGGAAGCTATTAGAAGGCACTGACATTGATTTATCTATGTGTGTTCGGCATTTGAAGCTGTTCTTGTCAGAGCTTCCAGCGGAGAGGTTACTAATGTATAGATTCCTTTTAAGTACTAGCTGTGAAGATGTCTCCGAATGAAAGCAGATGAATATAAAAGTGGCAAATCAAATTTAATGCAAAGAGGAATAGAAAAGAACCCAGAGGACACTTTTCTTCTTGCGGATATTCAAACTTCCCAAAAAGATAAACAGTCAGAGAGTAACTGTGCTACAGAACTTCCTGTTCTCCTCTAATAAAAGACAGCTTCCACATCATTTTGTTATGAACTTCATAGTTTCCTTTATTTTAGCCAAAAAGGCCTGTTGACTACTGTAACATCCAGCTCTCAGCATCAACAAAGATATGTTGTTCCATTAGGAACAGGATTAGAGCTGTGTAAAGGTTCCCATCTCTCACATGAGGAATTTATTTATATCTCAATCAAGGGAGGGAAGGAAATGAGAAAAGCAGTAGTAACAATGGACAAGAAAGTGGTACAAAGGAAATCACGGCAGCCTTTGAAGGAGGTCTCATTCTATCTAATAGAAATATGTTCTGCCTCCTTGAAAACTACATTTAAGCTTAGGTAGATCACTGTGACTTATTTTAAATCAATACCACAGGAGAGAAAAAACAACAAATATTGACTTAAAAGAATACCAGCCTGTTTATAATTGTGATTAACTTTACAGTTTTCATCCTCATTTTACATAAAGCTCTAGAGAGTAAGAGTTTGAGGGTCTTTTGAAACAATCATCTGAGCCCCATGTTGATTTGGAACACAGCACCACGGTAACAGATTAAAGAAAAAGAATCTACTGTCATAGAGAAACCTTATAGTAACCTACCAAAATATACACATAACTAAACTCCTGCAGTTCCCCTTCTCAAGAAAAAACATGTCCAGATATTTCTTATGTCTGCAATTGAACAAGAGAAAAGCTGTTTGGCATCAAATCAAGATATCATGTTTGGAAGAAGAGAAATGCTACATTAAAACCTCACCCCAATGTCTACCATGGGTTTGGGAACATTATTCTTTTGGGTCTTTCTGCACCCTATAAAAGAGATAATGTGCCATCATATTTTGGAAGGGAACTTCCTTCCCTCAGCCAGGGGCTTTGAAATGGGCCATGGGTGGGCATTTGACAATAACCCAATGCAACAATGATTTGGAGAGAAAATGCAAGGAAAGGTGTAGCAAAAATCCCCCGTTTAAACGTGATGGCCAACTACAACTCATCTGGCCTCTTTGAATGTAAACAAGAGTCATGCACAAAAAGCAAAGTGATGTTTTGTGTCTTTGTTTGTTTTTCTCATTAAGTGCTGATAAGTTTATATATAATGCATACTCCTGGAGTCGTACCCCACTTATCCCAGCTGCTGAGGGGAAGGTCTAAATATATACCCATGAATCTGTATACCCCTAGAAAGCTTTCAAATTTTAAATATACGTAAACATAATGTGATGTACCAAACATACCAACTGTTGTGTAATGTTATTAGGTTAATAATAGTACATTATTCCTGTAAGTCTAGCAGTTTTGTGATTTAAATTACTTTTGAGTCTCTTCGGTCGCATTGTTTGCCATCTTACCCCATTGATTGGAAGTGTGGTGGAGCCTTTCCTAGGGCTACACCTCCCTTCACCTTAGCCTTTTCCCCTCATTCAAAAGAGAAATGGGACTGAATGTGCAAAGCAGAGGAGTAGGTCTAAGAGGTATGGGTGTGGAGAACTCCGCCTTATTGTTATAATGTCTTTTAGTATATTTATAGGCTTACTAAAATGCATTTATTCGTTGTGAAAAATGTTCACCATAATTAAGGGGCTAAATATCATTTTCCTATGGGAATAATCACCAAACCCATTTTTGATTATTTATGGTTTAAATTACAATTCTGTAACATTGTTGAGGAGGACCTTGTTCTAATGAAATGGCACTGGTTGACACACATCACATTCAAATATCTCCTGTTACCCCTTTGTTTACCCCAGTTGTGTCTCTAGGTTCCTGGTTTAATCACAATATTTCTCATTTCCCATAATAATGCATTTCACACCATTTAAAGACAAAATATGATTTTACCTTGTATTTTGTGCAGCTACCTTGGGTGGTGTTTGCAGGCCCAAACGGGCACGGTGGCCAAACAGAATAAAAGCTAGAAGGGGCTTTTATTTTAAAAAACAACTACTTCCGGTTCTCAGACCAACCCGGAAGTGGAAATGGGGAGGTCAAAGGAAGGGTATAAAGTGAGAATTAGCTGAGTGTTTGAGAGAGATATAAGAGGAAGTTACAAGTGAGCAATTGACACACAGACACACAGACACACAGACACACAGACACACAGACACACAGAGTTATAGACAGCATGTTGAAGATGACTGCTGAATTACGTCAGTGCTAACTAAATTTTGATCTTTAGTCACAATTTTCTTTCTGCCATTGCACAGCATTTATTTTTTTATATAGTTTTGTTTTTTATTTTTTCCTCTGCTGGCTTTGCACAATAAAATCACCTTGCACCGGAGTGCACTCTAGAGTTTTGCCATCATTTGTTTGATTTTTTTACATTTCTGACCCTCTAAAATGTCCTAGAAGTGGACAGCAAAAACGTCTCAACACTATAGTCTGACAAGGAAAATGGAAAAACAGAGAAATATACATATTTTGATTTCTTTAATGTAACTGTAAGCATTAAACCATCGTTTTTACATGCCACCATTGCATCAAAGTTTAGAATCATTATAGAATTTACTGTTCACTCAGTCTCCCTTCAAATCACACCACAACCTTATATTTGCATTAAACTCTACTTTAACAGATACTACCTACATTTAATGCAGATGTGTAATAGCTTCAATTATCAAAACATCACGATGCTGAACAGGGATATTTACTCGTTTCATTACCAAGTTGTGGCTGCAATTTAAGCTCATGTGACAACAATTTCAAAAACAGGTTATTATCAAGCCATTTTCAAAAGAGAACGAGCACTGAAAGGGATGTTCATTATGATGATTGATGAAATGCAATTTGAATCATCGAGTAACAAGATGAGTCAGATGAGCCATCATCATCACACACTTATCATCTCAATCAGAGAAAAATGCAAATGCTAAAACACACCAACTACTTTATCAATGACGTTCCCACAGACGTCAGAATTTTTAGCTTCAAAAATTCTCTCAACAACTATTATGTTTTTTTTTTTCCCCCTTAAAGGACAAAAATATAACACTTGTAGTTTATGATGCCAGTCATACTACCCTCATGGACCCTGTCTATGACCATTTGAGCTGAAGGATACCCATTGTGGCCAGCTGGAGGTCCTTTTGCAAGGCTCTGGCTGTGCTCTTAATGTTCCTCCTTGTATAAAGTCGAAGGTATTGGTTCTGCCTCTGGCTTGATGCCTTTCTATGGCCTCCTCCACATGTCCTGATGTACTGGCCTGTTGCCTTGCCACAGCTCGCAATGATGTGCCCTCCTGGATAAGCTGCGCTACTGGATGAGTGTTGACTACATTTTCTAGCTACAAGTAGGATGAATGCATCACCAGCCTTAAAAAGTGACCAAAACATCAGTGGTCACCACCTGCAGAACCACTCCTTTAATGGGTGACAATTAGTCTTGCCACTTGCCAGCGATTTCTACAGGTTGTTTATTCCATTTCGTATTCCAACGTCTAGGTTACTTGCGTAACCCCACGTTCCCTGAATAGGGAACGGAGACGTTAGTCGGGATTAGACCGACTGAATGGGAGCGAATCACCGTGAGAGCGACTGACGAACATATTAGCGGGCAAATTAATTTGCAGGCGAAGGTGATTGATTAGCAATCAGCCGGGTATAAAGCCGGGCGTGCCTAAGCCTCAGTATGGAATTTTCCGAGGAGCTGGACCCACTTACCTCCCAGCTTACCTCAGATCCATGACTTCCAGGGCATGGCGAAGGGTAACGTCTCCGTTCCCTATTCAGGGAACGTGGGGTTACGCAAGTAACCTAGACGTTCCCTTTCAGTCGGTCCCGGAGACGTTAGTCGGGATTAGACCGACTGAATGGGAGCCTCTGTAAAGGGCCATGCCCGAAGTCCATCCAGACAGGTCGGCACTAAACCCAAGAGAGGGGTTAGTAAGAGGCCGTTAGTACCTGAATGGGAACTCCTTCTGCCCCTGCCGGAATACTCATTGACGGGGAAGTCGTCCAACACTGAGAGCATCTGCTGTACTTGGTTGATGCTGACGACCAGAAGGAGGCACCCCTCGACCCGCAGGGAGGAGTGGCGGAGATCGCGTCGAGGCCCGAAGGGCTACCAGCGGGTCATCGTTCTGCAAGAGAGAGGAGGCAGAGACGGAAGTCATCGTTACGCGCCAAAGCAAGGGGAGTAACGGAACGGGTTCATACTAGCCACCTGAAGGGGGAGCTGTATAAGAACATAGAAAGGGAGCGCCAGAGAGGGACTCCCAGATCTGTACCCTAGTTCTGCGAGGACCAGGCCGGAGCAAAGCCACCACACGGAACCTGGCAGCGCTGACTGCTCCGCTCAGTCAGATGCCGAAGGGGGGAGGATGGGAGAGCCGCCCGAAGGGGGAGCTCTTAGAAAGGTGTACTTCTCCTGATGACGAGGAGAGTACTGCAAGCTTACACCTGCTCCGTCCCCTAAGGGTGACTGCCACCACTCAGGACCGCAGAGGGAACAGAGCCTACATCAAGGTTGTACAACCTGATGAGCGTGTTAGGTGTAGACCAGCCCGCAGCTCTACAAATGTCGGCGAGTGAGGCCCTTCTAGCCAACGCCCACGAGGCAGCGATGCCGCGAGTGGAGTGGGCCCTCAGATGGAGAGGGCAGGGAACCTCACACGCCTCATAAGCTAGGTGGATAGCCGCACTAGCCAGTGGGCAAGCCTTTGCTTGGAGACAGCGGAACCCTTACGCTGGCCTCCGAAACATATGAAGAGCTGCTGGGAGCGACGAAGCTCCCGGGTTCTGTCCAAGTAGATCCGGAGAGCTCGCACAGGACATAACGAACCCTGGGCTGGTTCTGCCTCCTCCCGGGGCAGAGCTTGCAGGGTCACCACCTGGTCCCGGAAGGGGACGGATGGGACCTTGGGGATGAATCCGGGCCTGGGTCTGATGGTAACCAGAGAATCACCAGGGCCGAATTCCAGGCAGGATTCGTCGGCGGACAGTGCCTGGAGATCTCCCAACCTCTTAATTGAGGCCAAAGCAAGCAGGAGTGCGGTCTTCCGTGAGAGGACACGCTGCTCTGCCAAATGCCAGGGCTCAAAGGTGACTTCCGCAGCCCCGAAGGGCGACGGAGAGGTCCCAAGAGGAATGGAGGGTGGTCTAGGAGGCCGGAGGCGCCTAGCCCCCTTGAGAAATCTCACCATAGTGCGTGGCTGCCCACTGATTTCCCTTCAACCCGGAGGTGGAAGGAGAAATAGCGGCGGCGTAGACCTAGAGGGACGATGGGGACAGCCCCCGATCGAACCTCTCCTGGAGAAGGTCAACACGACTCAGATGGGGCATGTCCCGGGGTCTTCCTGGCGGGAAGAGCACCATTCGACGAACCGACCCCACTTGCCAGCGTAGCACACTCAGTGGAGGGGGCTAACGCATGGTATAGGTAGTCACCGCGAGGGGTGGTAGAGGCTCGGGGTCCACCGCGGACAGATATGCCATACAAGTAGGGCCCAGAGGTCTGGCCGCGGGTGCCTGTATCCCCCCCCCTTGAGTCAGATCTGGACTCAGGGGATCGGCCAAGGGGGGGCTGTCACGAGCGCAGAGAGGTCTGGAGACCATACTCTGTTCGGCCAGAAGAGGGCGAAAGAGTAGCCCGCGCTCGTCCCCCCTGACCATGCACAGAGGTTGTGCTAGGAGGCTTCACTGGGGAAAACGCACATAAGCGTTTGTTCCCGGGCCAGCAGTGAGCCGGCGCATCTGTCCCGAGAGGAGCCAGGGACAGGAATAGGAGCCGGCAATGGGTATTCACACGGGAGGCAGCAGGTACCTGGGCCTCGCCGAAGATGTCCCAATCTGCTAAACAGCCCGAGGATGGAGTCGCCAATCTCCTGTCGAGGGGTGGAATCTGGACGGCGGAACCGCGATCCTGTTACACTCCGCAGGGATATGAAGGCTCGAGCGACGGAAGTCGCTCTAACTCCAGAGGAGCAGCTGTTGGGCGAGGTAGTGCAGGAAGCGGGAGGGTACACGCCCTGGTGGTTGATGTACGCTACTACCGCAGTGCTGTCGGTCCTGACCAGCACGTGCCGCCCCCGGAGGAGCGGGCAGAAGCGCCGTAGCGCTAAAATGACTGCAACTAGCTCGAGACGGTTTATGTGCCAGCAAGAGTGTCTTCCGGTCCAGGCACCGGACTCTCGGTGGGAACCGCACATGGCGCCCCAACCAGTCTTGGAGGCATCGGTGGTGACCACCACACGGTTGGGGTGGCTCGAAAGAGGCACCCCAGACCTCAGAAGCACTCCGTCTTCCAGACCTTCAGGTAAGGGAGCATGTCTGCCGTGGGCAGACGTAGCGCTCCCTGACGCCATGCCCAACTCGGAACTCGCGAGAGAAGCCATTGCTGCAGTGGTCGCATACGCAGGAGCCCGAGTCGAATGACTGGGGCTGCGGCTGACATATGCCCCAGGAGCCTCTGAATTAACTTCAGTCTGACCACTGGTCGAGAGGACACAGCGAAGAGTGCGGTCAGCAAGGCCCTGGTGCGTTCTACCGATAATCGCGCCAGCATGCTCTCGGAGTTCAGCTCCATCCCGAGAAAAGAGATGACTCTCACGGGGGTGAGGTGGCTCTTTTCCCAGTTGACCTTCAGACCCAAACGGTTTAAGTGCGACAGCACCTTGCCCTGGTGTCGGATCAACTGGTCTCTGGACGAGGCTATGAGAAGCCAGTCGTCGAGGTAATCCAGGATCCGAATGCCTGCCCGGCGGAGCGGGGCTAGCGCGGCCCTGACAACCTTCGTAAAGGTGCGAGGGGATAGGGCAAGACCGAAGGGTAGGACCTTGTACTGGTAAGCATGGCCCTGGAAACAGAACCTTAGAAAGGGTCTGTGCCTTGGAACCACTTCTACCTGGAAGTACGCGTCCTTCAGGTCGATTGTTGCGAACCAATCTCCAGGACGGATGCATGGTAGAATGCAGCGGACCGTCAGCATCTTGAACCGGTACTTGGCCAGGTGCCGGTTTAGACGCCTCAAATCCAAGATTGGTCGCAGCCCGCCTGCTTTCTTGGGGACCAGGAAGTATGGGCTGTAAAACCCTCGTTCCATATCGGCTGGGGGTACCGGCTCGACCGCACCTTTTGCTAAAAGGGCGTCGATCTCCTCTCGCAGGAATGAGGCGCCTGTTCGGGGAACAGGTGAAGCACACCTCGAAACCTGGGGGGCGGACACGAATTGAGAATCGTGTAGCCCTGCCGGATTGTCCGGACCTCCCACTGTGAGACCCCGGGAAGCTTCCGCCAGGCTCCCAGGTAAGCTGACAGGGGTCGTGGTCGGGACGTGCCGATGGTCCCCATGGCGGGGCCGCCCGGAGGCGGACTTGTGGGCGGAATCACCAGGGAAGGACCCTGGGAGATGGTCAGATGAGGGCAGGGGTGGTGTGCCCCCGCGCTCTCTGCCATGGCCAGCGGGGCTCGGGCCCATGTCGGGATCTTCGTCGGAGACCGAGGAAGAGGAACCCAGACCGTCGGGCATGCGAGACCGCTATTCTCGGGAGGAAGTGAGTTCTATCTTTGACACAATGGGTGCCGCCGTCCCGGAGGACGGCAGCGAGGAGTGTGTGGTGGACTCCCCCCCCCCTGGGGGAGCTGGGTCGATGACCAGACCCAAAGAAGAGCTCGTTTCCTCCCGAGTCGCCAACCTCAGGGGAGCTTCACTAGAAACCCTCGTCTGCTTTCGAAAACCTCAGAGGTTGGCTCCGTCTTCCGCATGCAGGGGTTTTCCCCGGACCAGAGGTCGAAGGAGTAAACCAAGGCAGGAGGCGTACTCTTTGGCAGCGAACAGGCGGAGAGGGTTCCGGCCCAGAAGCAACGCCTGCTGCTTCTGGCGTGGAACTATACCCAGACCCTCCGCCTGCCTCCTGATCGTGGAGACCTTTGGCGAAAATCTCCACGGCGACGCCAAAGAGGCCATCCGGGGAGACAGGCGCGTACGGAAGCCGAAAATCGGTCCTCGGGACGCATTGAAGCCTGCTCGAACCACAGATGGCGTTCCTGGACCACAAGCGTGGACATCGCGTGACCGATGTTCAGCACGGCTGATCTTGTAGCACGAGGCGACAATCAGCGGCTGAAAGCGAGTCTCAGAGAGACTGCTGGTCACCACCACCCTGGTGCATGACACGGAGGACCTGTAAGGTCGCCATAGCATGCAATAATGCAGCAGATTTACCCGCAGCTGAATAAGCTCTCATCATCAGGACTGATGAGACCTCCCAGCTTTGGCGGGAACACCCGAACGAGACCGTCAAGCAGCAGCGCTGTCGGGGTAAGCACCGCGACAACCTACCCACTCGGGGAATCGAAGAGTAACCCGTATCTGCTGCATTGGCCAGAGTGG
Organism: Danionella cerebrum; assembly: GCA_007224835.1. Taxonomy (NCBI): domain Eukaryota; kingdom Metazoa; phylum Chordata; class Actinopteri; order Cypriniformes; family Danionidae; genus Danionella; species Danionella cerebrum. Next base: position 549,073 of record SRMA01025436.1, on the reverse strand, counting down.
TGAAGAGGGAGGAGCTCAATCCCCTGACGGGCAGGGGAGCCTGCCAGAATTAGTGAGCTCCTCGTGCTTCTCGGGGAGAAAAAGGCACTAGCGGTATGCGGGGAACCTGTCCCGGCGCCTGCCTAGCCACCAATTCTCCAGCCGTGACAGCATCGACTCGGGGGGGAGGAGTCACCTCCCGCCGATCGAGGCTGCGGCTGTGAGAGCACCGCGAACGCCTCCGGCTCCAGCTCGGCTGCAATCCCGAAGGAGGCAGGCCGAACTGGAGAACCGAAAGCCGCGCCCCTTCCGATGCTGCGTGGGAGAGCAGATCGTTTACAGGATCATACGAGGTACCGGGCGACACCGAAGCGCCGTCCGATTCACCCGCAGACCAGGCGGGAAGCACGCTCGGTGTTTGGGGATGACGCGAGGAATCACCTGACGCCGCTCTACCCAAAACTTCGCGTGCGACTCAGCAGAGTGCTGCAATGCAAACACTCGCGCTTCACGAGAGCCGCGTCGGTGTGCTGGAAACCAAACACATCGCGCAACTCCCGTGACCGTCTTTTCAACGAGAAGCCCACAACAGCCAGGAATAGTGCACGTTTTGCTCATCGTGTCGTGAAAAATGGACAGGATACTGAGAAAACGGCTGAATCACTGGACAGGCTTGCCTGAGAAGATCTTCGAGGTGCTGGCTGTTGGTTGCATGCTATTCTGAGCTAGCAGAGGTCACACCAAAAGAGCCAAGAGGTAAGCAACCTGCTGATCTTTCAAGCTAGAAGCGTCAAAGTTCAGGAGAGAGAGTCTCACTCAGTCAGCTCCGAAGGAAAATTGCATACTGAGGCTTAGGCACGCCCGGCTTTATACCCGGCTGATTGCTAATCAATCACCTTCGCCTGCAAATTAATTTGCCCGTTAATATGTTCGTCAGTCGCTCTCACGGTGATTCGCTCCCATTCAGTCGGTCTAATCCCGACTAACGTCTCCGGGACCGACTGAAAGGGAACTGCATGTGAAATTGATTGTCAATCCTTGCTGTTTCCTAATTTGACGGTTTGATTTCACAGAAAAGTACCTGAAACATCCCAAACCTGAAATTTTGTGAGATTTTGATGATTACAGCTTACAGATAATGAAAATCAAAATCCATTAATTCTGACTTTTGAAGAAGATAGGATATGTCAACTGAAATTCTAGGATTCTAAAAGGTATGTTCATTTCTAAACGCTGAGTATATGGTTGGGCCTCCTTTTGGATGAATTACAGCATAAAAGAAATGTAGCATACTGGCCCTTCTTAGGTGTAATGAATGCCCCAATCAGACAGCGGCTTTCAGGTCATGTGCATTGTTGGTTCTGGCATCTGTTATAAGCCAGTCAAACTTAGTTACATCATTGTGATTGAACAAGCTAAACCTTTTTAAAATTGGGGCCAGCCCCAAAAACCCCAGCAACGATGCTTGATCACCACTGGACATCAAGCATCGTGGAATCAGTCTATCCACTTTTTATCTAATCTCTAGAACTATGATTTCTGATTGACTTGCTACATGTATATGTTTATAATGTTTATAATGTTATTTTTTCACAAGGGCCCCTCTCAATGAGAGCAATACAACCACTTTAACAGACCTGCTTTCCAATCAAACCTGAGCTCTTGTAGCACTAACACGTTACTTTACACCAGGGATGAAAATAGTTACTTTGGCCACTTTGGATATTACCTTTTAGGCTTTTTTTGAAGGGGGGGGGGGGGCAAATTTACATAAAATGCACACTAGCTAATTTACATTGTGTCATTTCATGTGAGGTGGTGTACTCACTCGGAGGTTTGCAAGTATGTTAAAGAAGCATTTGTATATACATTAATCTAATCTGTACTAACCATTAATCTAAACCATTCTTCTAAGGAAATGGAACATTTTTGCATTATTTCACACAGTATTATAAAAATGATAACTTGAAAAGAGTGAAGTAAGGGATTGGTTTCCATTCCAGCAATAAATATGAATATAAAGTCGTGACAGAGCCATTACTTCATCCAGCCCCAGCTATAAAAATGTGTCACCCTCCCCCAAATACGATTTCAAACTCCTGAATAATGAAACACATTCACATTTATCTACCAAGACCATTATTAATGGCATTCGTGAGCCAACTCCCACACGACGGTTGACGGCAACACCCTTGTCACATTCACATGAAGAAATAAGACGACTCCCTCATTATAAAGAAGCAGTCATGGTAAGAGTGCCATGCGCATGTGCATGGCCACATCACACCTCCGCTTTCCCGCATTTGCTGTCATTTCTGCAAAGAGCAGACTCTTGTAGGAGGCTCCAACGTCCCCGCCTGCTCTGTGAGTTTACTCATCTTCTCCTTCCTTGAGTGGTGACACCGGAGCAGATGGTGCTGGTCTCAAAGGCCCACGATGCCACTCTCTGAGTAATGTTCTCTCACAGTGTTTCCGATCAGTGTTGCCAGATTCCTTTAATGAAAAGTATCTGCAGCCTGCTTGAGAAGTCACTAAATGTTAGATAATGCTATGAGCTAATTAGCATTTCAAGGAAGCTATGACGCCCAAACCAGTGTGTGCGTTCATTTAAACACAACCAACCAAATCTGACCCACTTAAAGTGATATGAAATAATCATACACTTAAAAATGAATGAACATGCAACCCTGTAGTAATTAACCACTGTCCGTTTGGTCACCATTCTTCTCTATGTCTTCTCTGTGTTTAGTCCTCCATTGAGAGACCACTCAGCACTTAATAGATAACCTCTATTAAGAGAGAACTCAGAATAATGGGCTAATAACCCATTCCAATAGTTCCTAAGTTTAGTTTACCATTTTTTTTTAATCTTTTCATTAATTTTCTGGGTCTGGTGATGGCATTGCTTCAAATTGACAGTTGAATCTTTCGATCTGACACATTTTTAATAAGAATTTGAAACTTTGAGTAGTTCCAAAGTTGTAGTCGGCAAGTTATTGGTGACCAGTGACTAGAATCACATACGTGTGATTTGCTTTGATAATATGTATTGTAAAGAGCCGTGAACATTACTATGGAGTCGCTTGTCGGTGTTGATCCAGTAACACTGCCCAGAGGATCTTTTTTAGATCAAATTTCCATCCCCAATTGATTGTTAGTGGCCTGTGGTTGGAGAGCAAAGGGGTAGGTGTAGAGGAAGGCCTAAGAGGTAGGGGTAAGTGACAAAAACAGAATCCATGAATACGCATTTGAAACAATTCTTTGTTTGCCTAAAACGTTTGTAAATTTTCTTTGTGTAACATCTGTGACATTGTGTGCCATACTTATATCTAATCTGGACGTGACTTGTGCAAAGCTAATTCTTTCTTTATTCAAGAATTAAAGGTTTAGAGCAACTGTAAACATCAAACTGAATTGTTTCTTATTGTATTGCAGAATCTACTGTACCTTTCAACTTCAACTTTGAAGTGTGGTTGGCCTTGCTATAGAGCTGTTTTATTTGTAGGTATTCTGGTCCAGTTACATGGCCAAGAAGGTCTTTCATCCATGGCAATTCACTCTATCTTCTAACAAAAGTCATAGAGTTTGCAAAGAAACAGTAAGGATTATTATTGAAAGTATACAATGATGGAAAAACTGAACTGTCAAAAATACATAGAAGAGATTATAAAACGAAGATAATAATATGTTAAAGTTCCAAATATTTACATCAAAGAGAAAACACACCATGAAGATACATCAACGTATTTAACATTTAAATTGAACCCTGAAACTGTATTCATCAACCTAGAACATCTCACTCTTAGTTGAAAATATAAATATATGAAGTGGAAATCAAACAAATGTTCAAATTACTTCAGATGATCAGGTATATCTGTTATGCTATATTGATTTTTGAAGCCTTTAAAATGAGTCATTTGAAAGATTTAATGATTACAGATCAAACTAATACATTTTATTTTTTTATTCACCACCAAAACAGTGCTAATGGACATTCATTTGAGGAGTTTTAATGCGTAAAGGCAATTAGAAACATATAAGGCAAGAACGCATTTGAAGTTTGCAGTTTATTCGAGCTAGCCTGAGGTCAGTAAACAGTAATTAAGTGAAAAATGCACGAACCATCACATCTAATGAAATTCCTTTGAGTTTACAAGAACAATCAGAATATTAAAAGAGCTATAAGTTGGGAAGGAATTATGTGATCTTGCAAGGGATCACCTTGAGGGATTTTAAAAGAGAAGACCTCTTGCAACATGCTGTTTAAAAAAAAAAAAAAACTGATGGGTTTCTTCTTCTCAATGAAAAATAATGGTTGGTAGCTCTCCCACAAATTATCACATCAATGTCAAGAGGAAACTAAACACAACCAACTACAAAATTACACCTGGGTCAAGAGACACTTTGGAAAATTACATTAAGAATAACATACTCTTATTATTTTTGGTAATACACCAGATTTCCAATCACTGCCAGCTGGTCAGTAGGAACTTAAAGTTGTTGGTCAGTGGAAGGCTATCCCACTACAAATTCTTCTTACGCTCTCAGGAAACTCAGTGAAGATGTGCAGATGTTAAGCAATCAGCCTGCAACTTTTCTTATTCACATAACTTTGTCAAAGTGCGTGTTAAAGTAAGCTATTTTTTGGGAAGGTTAGGTGCAATATCATTTAATGTACTGTAAACCACTACTGATGACCAAACAAATAATTAATCTTTAATGAAAAGCCAAAAGTGAGCCCAATTTTTTTTTTTTTTAAATAAGGTTTAAAAGTGAGTATCTGTGACACTGTAAAGAGGACAGGAAACCATGAGTAAGAACACACAAAAGTTTTAGTCTGTTGTTAATAAATAACAATATTTACCAATGTAAACAGTTAAGGAAACCAGGAAATGAACCAGGTCCAGCCTCACTAGGATACATACTTCAGTAGGGGATCCTAGCAGAGTCCTTGGAGTGGCAGCCAGAGACAGAATCGTGGAGGTTTTCTTGTGGAAGGAGTCTTTTAACGTAGACGGTAACCCAGACAGTGAAGAAGTGAAGGTGAGAGGGAGGTGAGTGGTGTAATGACGGCTGTCATTAGGGTTCTGGCGATTGGTCTGGTGAGTGATTGGTGTTGCCGATCTCAGGTGTGGCTCGTGAGGGTTGATTGGTGAAGGATTCTGTCTCATTGCTGCATACTGAATTCCTGAAAGTTACTGTAGGTTGCCACTTTGAGAAAAAATCTGCACTAATGATGACAAAAAGAAACTAAAACATTGCCTTTCAAAAAAAAAAAAAAAAAAAAAAAAAAAAAAACAATCTCATCAATCAAAGAAGCACATATGCTAAAATAATATAACTGGCTATATGTATAATGTATAAGACACCAGTGTAGAAAAACAACCAGAAACACAACTGCTATTTTCTAGAATATTTATATGATCTCATTTTTATGATTTATATGATCTTTTCTACCAAAAAGTCCTGATAGAATAGATAAATAGCTTGATATTTTTAAAAGAGAACAGTCTTGGACAGTAAATATCTTGAACATTTGTTTGTGAACACTCTTCTTTTGTTGCCGTATAGAAATCGAGTGTTCATTACAAATCACCACATAGAATCTTGATGAGTCATTTCTCTCTGTACTACTGCAAGGGTCACTGGATGCTTACCTGCTATTGTGGCTGAGTTGCAGGATGACAAATAAACAATATCCATAACCGCTTCTAGGTGACATGAGCTTTTAATAAGAGCCAAAGTGTGGATATTGATTTTAAACAATGGATGACTAATGGCTACGGAATGATAAGGTAAAATGTTGCTTGGTTTGGTCCATAAATGAGAAGAACATTTCCAAACCACCTGTTATGCAGCAAGAGGTTTGTATCTGTACAGAGAAAGACCTTTCAATTAATGTTTTCAGCTTGGTGTGAAAGCTGTGTTTTGAAACACTTGTTGCTCATTGGAGAAAAGGGTCAAGTTATCAATGGAAACTGTACACACTAGTCTGCAGTCACCTTGAATACTCCAATTTATTTGGTAATCTTGTGTTACAGCTTTCCAATTGAATACTGAACCTATTTTTGCATTTTATAGACAGAAAGTACAATTGCAGTGAACCCAAGTGGATCAATACCCTATACTTCAAGTCACACTATAAAAAAGTCATATGAATACTGTAAAGTCATTACATCAAGACAACAAGCAGTCCAGTTTTGGTACTTGCATTAACATATGGATTGGGGAGAAAATAGTTTGGACACATGAGGTTTCCTAAAGATTCTCACATCCATCCATCATTGGGAAAATATATAAAGATCCTTTTTTGCAGCTTATGTGGATGAACACTTGTGATTACAAAGTTCCTTTTTGAATTAATGAGGGATTCTTTAAAGTGACTGATGAACAATGAGTTATTCTTTCATCGGCACATGAGAATTGGTCAAAGCAATTGTACTTTGGAATTTTCTCTTGTCCTTTCAGCATGTGATGAAGGACAATCAATGACTCAAGACCGAAACAAGCAGTAGAGGATCCCATTTGATACATAGTCAGAAATTGTAACTGAGAATGAGCAAATAATCACCATAAGTTTGAAAAAAAAATACTATGGTGAATACCATGTGATGAAAATCGATATCCACTTTCTTGGTTGGTTCACCTTTGTAGCAAATACATTCAACCCACATTGCGAAGTTAAAGTATGTAGGAAGCGGTGAAATTGAGCTTGTTCAGTTTACCAAACTGATGGACAGTCAAACTCTACTCAATCTATGTGGTTGATAGATTTGGTTGGTAAGACACAAATTCGGTTTGGGGGAAAGGGTGCACTTTATTTTACCTGACTGGAAACACATACATTAAAGCAGAAATTCAAATTTAAATTTCTTTTCAATATGCAGCAGAAGTGGTATAGGAAATTTCTCCAAAATGTCTCTGTTAGAGCCACATTGTCCTGTTCGGTATCCTGGTGAGTATACTCTGACCGGGATCACCAAAAAAGCAGGTGAGTAGTCAGTTGAGCATCAGCCACCGGCTACTGATGTAATCCTCTCAGGAAAACAACCTGCGAGTAAATATCGCCAACCAACTGCAAAACTCTTGGATCACTCTTTGGTGTCTGGTAAGTAAGCGCAACACAGGTAAGTAGAAGGCGGTAGTAAACCCACGTAGCTGCGAAGGGAGCAAGCACACCGCAGAGTCCAGGAAGTGGACACACAGGGATCGAAAACAACAGCAGATATCTGGCTTCTGGGAAAAAAAAGAGTTTTTATCCTGTGGATTTGAGATCATGTTTGGCAGAAGAGGTCCGTGAGTTCAGGTGAGTGTCGTTAGTATTGAAAGTGAAATTGCTAGATCTGACAGTTCTTAATAAAAAATATAAAAAAAAACTGTGTTAAGCAAATCCCTATTGTGGGATTTAAACAGGAACTTAAAAACTTAAACAAAACTTAAAACAGGAAAAAAATGAATTTCAGAACAGTTCAACTTTATAGACTCTATATGAAGTAACAACTCCAGGACCTGCATGGGAGCTGAAAGTGCACGGGTAAGCATGCTCAGTCCTTGAGAGACTCTGTAGATTAAGCTAAACTCACTTTACAGGTCTAAAGGTAAAGGAATCCATACAATGACCGAACTCTTGTTTGTTCTATTAATATTTAAACTTTTCAGAGGTCAGTTCTGAAGGCAACAACTAAAGGGCATTTGAGTTACTGTACTCTCATTGACTTGCCAGTTCCTGGATTAGCAACATTTAATTGTACCTGATTAATTAGCAACAATTAAGCTTAATTTTTTGCATTTAAATAATTTCTGGTTTATTTGATCCGAGGCATAATAGGTGACATGACTAAAGCATGTTCAGTCCAATTTTTGCAGTTTCTGCAAGAAGGTTCGGAATTCTAAGAGTGTTATTTAATCAGCACAATCTTACTTTTCCCCAAATTCAGCTTCTTTGCTCCTGTCAATTTTATAGTGAATTCTGTGTTCACAATATTCCACAGCTTCCAAAAAAAAAAAAAAAAAAGAAGTGCGGTAGCAAATGTCTACAACAGAGAGCATCACAGCAGACAGAATAAAGCAGCCAATTACTACTGCTGTTTTCTTCAGAAAGTGTCAGAATCAAGTTCTTTTAGAAGTGGATATACAAGAAGGCTAATTGGCTTCAGTGACACATTGGATGTGCTAACTTTTGGTGAGGCTTGCTGCAGTCCCATTGTACAACTGTGGTTAATGCGTCTGAAATATAGATTAAGGCTCATTTCTTGAGACATCTTAGTAAACACTGCAGATAGGAGTAGTGCCTACTAAGTGTCACAGTATGGCCTAAACTGACAGCCTGCTATTGGGGGGGTCTGTTATTTGAAAATAATGCTTCTAACAAGGGATAATTCCACACTGTGAGTGTGTGGCACACCTCGGTGCGTATGAAGTGATATTTGTGGAGTTACTATAAAAAAAAAAAAAAAAACGTTAAAAATATTGAAATGAAAATAAGTCATTCTTAATAACTTTGTAGAATGCTTTGCATAAACAACTAGCCACTAAAATGTTTAGTATTCATGAGCTAAGCCTTTCCTTGATGTAAGAATCACTCGACAAACATCGCCACCAACTGTGCATGACGGATTTCAAAACCAAATGAAGCCCATGGCAGTCGCACATTGCTTCCTCTATGATGTTTGTGTTCAATAGTAATGTGTACTTTGAGCAGCATCACGGTCGTCTATAATGTGTGAACTTGTTCGCTAATTGCTTAGCTGCGTAAACCAAAATAGACCTTCAATCAATTATTCCCCAAACGGATGTTGTGTTCAAGCGATCAAGCTCTCAGTCACTTTATAATACCATTGATCAGGCCCATTCTCACCACAGGAAATCAGAGCACTGGGGGAATGACAGTTCTGATGACCATCTCCACTGAGCATGCAATCAAGGGTGCTATGAAAAATACATGCACTCTGAGACTTCACACACATCCCATTCGACTTCATCATCAGGAATGCTGCAATGTGAGGTAGGATGTCTGGTTCAGCTTCACACATTTTTCATAGTGGCTTGATCCCTGACAGCAGAAATTCTGGGATGACAATGAAAGCAAAATTTCAGCATTTTTATGTTATACAGGCATCACTGAGAGCAGTGGTGTCTGCTGAGCATTAAACAATCATAGTGCGCCATACAGTTGTTGCATCAGCTCGTAGAAGCTTGTCAGTGTGTCTCTCGGTTGCCCTGAAAGAGATGATCAAAACAACCTATGACAGGAAACATAGAGAAGAAAGGAAAATCTTAAACTGTATGTTTGTGTTATGGCATTTGAAAATGTTTGGATGTTTCACCATTTAAATAAACAGAAATGTAACATTCTTTCAAATCAAACCAGTCACTGTATCACCCACAATAGAACCCAAAGTTTATACGATTCAACAGTTTCCAGATGTATTGAAACGTCTGGTCTAAAGAGCCAGAAAGGAATAAATTGTTTAAAAGGACTGTGATGGACTGGCGACCTGTCCTGGGTGTACGCCCCCCTCTCGCCCTGGAAATGGGCACCAGCAGACCCCGAGAGGCAATAGGCGGGCAGGAAAATGAATGAATGTTTAAAAGGAGTTCTGTAGCATGACACATGAAATGTTTAGAATCTTTGGTTTAGTTCATTTGGACAGTAAATACATGATATGCATCAATACAAACTTTTTGGGGTGCCTTTCACACCAAACTAAATGATCTAGTCAGAACTGGTTGAAACAAACATAAACATCCACAATGCACATTGACTAGATGCATCACTTAATGTATTTTCTAAAGTCAGAATAAATGTGCAAGAACATCAAATGGCACTCCCAGTAGTACAAATATGGAGAAGAGACAACAACAATGTAGAGAGACGGCAAATTCTTGCCAATATTTCAAATGTACAGTGAGGTCAACAAGTATTTGATCACTCTGTGATTTTGCAAGTTATTCTACTTAGAAATCTTGGAGGGGTCTAGAATTTTCCGGTCTGAGAAAGAGAATGTGAAAAGAATTTTCTGGAAATCTTATTTAAACAATTCATTCATAAATTACAGGGTCAAATAAGTATTTGATCACATATCAGCTAGATTTCTAACCTTCAAAAACCTGATATTAATCTTTTAAATACTCCAGCTAAACATTATACTGATGATTCTAATTAAGTAGCACCTGCATAGAGTTATTAGGTGTCATAAAGACACCTGTGCAACCCATAATCAGTCAAAAGTCTAAGAAGCAACATGGGCAATAGCAAAGAGCGGTCAAAAGACACAAGAGACAAAATTGTAGACCTTCACAAAACTAGAAATGGCTGCAGGGCTATTGCAAGGTGATCAAATACACATTGACCTCACTGTAGGTTGTAAGATACACTACAGATAAACAATACATTTGGTATTAAGTATGAGTTGCCATGAGGCTGTGTGAGGCATTATTAGCCATACATTGACAACAGCAGCTGCTTTAGCTCAAACCAATGCAACTCCATTGCAGCGTGTTTGAGTTCCGCTCATGTCCTCACCACAAGCCAACCTTTCCTGAGATCCCTTGGAAGTATGCTCTTTTACAAATCTGGTATTGAGGATTTCTAAACTAAATTTGGTTCCAGACTCATCTAGCGACGTGTAATGATCTATACAAAAGTAGATCTGAAAGGTTGGGATTATCTGCTGAAGGCTTAAAGACATTGTCCACATATCCCTGATCATTTCCAACACCAGATATAAACTGGCACCCATTCTAAGTATGTTTTTTCCCCTCCGAGGTTATTGGTTCCTTGCTTGCAGTCAGCTGCGGATGGTAAAACTTAAAAAGGTAAGAGGTAAACATTTTCTTACATCTATTCCAAGACTGAATCTAAGAGTATACATTTCCAAAACGTTGCCTTTATATATTATTTCAGTGCGTAGAACCTGTAAAGTTTATTTGATACCATCACATTGTTAAAAGTTTCATACAAATACAATAAAAACTTCCTGAAACCAATGTTTTTAAACACAAACCATTGGGGCATCTGCAAATGGCAACTTAAGCGTTCATTGTAACGACTAAGCTTTACGTTAACACATTTTGGAGCCTCCTATGTGTCAAAATGTTGGAAATTACAAGTCTTTTGAACTTTTATTAATGTTCAGATTAAAAACCAGTGTCTATTATAGGGCAGCCAAGGTGCTTTTCTTTCAAGGAGATAGGAAACCTGCACCACATCAAAGGGATTAAGGACGGTGCCATGCAGTGTCAAATTTTGAGTGAGAACAATGACTAGGGATTTGAAAATGGATTAGGGAAGAAAATAACAATATGACAAAGACGATCAACGTGGAAATACTTAAGAAGAAGCATATTGTGGTCCTGGAGAGGCCTAGAGATTAATTCTAGAGAAATCTGGGTGAGGGAGCTGAAGGTTGGAGATGTTTCGAGAAAAGGGACAAAATCCAAATCAGTTGCAGAAAATCCAAAAAGTCTAGTTCCAGAATTTGCAAGTTGCCCGCAGCCCAGATTAAATGTAAGATATGCTTAAAACAGTAATGGACACTTAAACATCTGAAAATCTGTTTTGGACAATGATGGGGCCAAATTAAGAAATCTGTTTTTCATACTCTTACTTATAACAAACATACGTTTACCTCGGTAACAGAGCAATCTGGATTTATGCTCAATTTAAATTGTTCCTGCCTTAAAATATAATGAAAGTTGCCAACATTTGGCCCACCTATTTAGAGCCATGTCTCCCAGATGTGTTTTTTCTATATGCTGAGAGCATAGAGAAAGGCAAGCATGGTGCCAACACAGGAATGTCTATAATTCATCCCAAATAACCCTATGGCTACCAGGTCTCACACATAGTGTTTGTTTGATTTAAGTGCCATCTATAGTGCATGAACAAATCGAGTTATGAGAGCTGAGCCCGGCAAACAACACCCTGTTAGAGCCACAGTTGTCATGGCAACATAGTGTGGACCATAAGGTCTCAATGGATAAAAAAGCCTCTGAGTTTCGAAACATGAAAAAATTGCAAATACAAAAGCATGCCCTTTACCTCAGGAAGGTGTCTGAGTGTGTTAGCATGTGGGAGAAAGATAGATTTAAACATAATGCATTCTAAAAGTCAGACAGATGTCTAGGTTTCTGCATACCGTGTCACAATAAAGAGATAGAGTCATGTTTACTGTGACAAAGTTCAAGTTTATGCACTTTGACTATGTTCATTAAGAGGAATAAGTGTATTTTATAACGCGGGTTTCACAAAGAGGTGTGTAAAGTATGCACAATCTCAAGGAAAAAGTACTCAGGTAGTTGGTTACAGTCCAATCACAATAATATTTTTCATCTTGTCCAAAGGGGGTCTTAATATGAAGGGAATCCTAATAAGATGTTCAGGTACTGGACAAGCTTTAAACTGTCCACTGGGGGTCTTAATCAGACATTCAGGTTTGATAGTTTTTGAATCCACAGGTGTGACGTAGACATGATTTCTATATCTTTCAGACATCAAATGTTTGCAGCGAAGCCCAGAAGTGGATTGGTTTATGCACCGAATGTAAGCCGCCAATGGAATGCCGCCAGCCCAGACATGCACCAGCTTGGAAGATAGAGTAACCGTTGCTATTGAGCTACTGTAATTCTTATTGTACAGCACTATTTTAACAGGCGTAACTATTATGTATTTATAAATTATTTAATTTATCTGTTATTTATTGTATTTTCATGTATTTTATGCAGGAGTGTCAAACTCAATTCCTGGAGGGCCACAGCCCTGCATAGTTTAGCTCCAGCCTTAACACACCTAATGCAGCTTTTAAGTCCTCAAGGCTGTTTGCAAGCTTCAGGTCGGTGTCTTTGAGCAAGGTTGGAAACAAATTGTGCAGGGCTCCTGCCCTCCGGGAACTGAGTGTGTCTTATTTTTCTATATATTTTATGACAAAAGGTAAGAGTGGCATTGGTACCCAGCACTAACACTTTGCTGCTCTAGTAGTTTGTTGAAGCAATCCTTCAATAAAAACTCTATGTTTGAACACAGTTTGACCGCACTCTTTAACCCTGACTTTGGTGCAGGGTTTTTAAACAACAAAAACCTGAATGATGACTAATAACATAATTACTTTATATTTCAGTTTACCAAGAACATGATAAATTATGTTTACAGTGACTCTCGGGTTACATTTTTCAATGTTTTTAGTCTGCAATTAGCAGTGATACAGTGCTGTACACAAATATGACAAATCTGACTGATTATCTACATCCTCTGGCTTAACCCTTGATCAACGTCTGAATACTGACGGACATTACGCCTCCTTTCAGCACTTCATTAAATCTTAGAGTGCTATCAGCAGTGCATATTAAAATGAATTGCCTTAATTAAATGTGATTAATAATTCACCCATCTAGAAGAAGTAAGACTGAAAAATATGAGAACAGAACATCTGCTCATGAGCTGTTTCAGGCGCAAAAAACTATACAATTTCTTTAGGTGAATCTCCATGGACAATCTACCTTCTGGAACTAATTATTCTTACTATTACGGGGTTTTCAGTCTTACAAAAAGTACTTCAAGTACAAGGGTATTGTTATTGTGTCTTCAAAAAGCAAACCCATAATGCTAATGAACACCTTTATACTTCAAAATAAGCTTCAAAACAGGAACTTTCATTTTTGCACATCTAAAAGCTGCTTTGTGTCTTACAATTACACAGTGTCTTAGTTGTTGCATTAATATTCATTATTTTGAGAGTTGTTTTGACCGTTTGACCAGCAAACCGCTAAAGGCAGGATATAAATATTAATATAAAACCAAAGCTTTGTGTCTATGTGATATTTGATATCAGCACCATTTCATTTATTGTCCATGTATCAAACACATCTGGGACATCCTTTAAGTTGGAGCCGGCTCTACCTGTAGGCAATCTAAGCCAGCTGACAAAGACCCTGTTCATTTAGAAATCAAAGCAATAATTTAAATTTAAAAGGGAGCTTTAGTACCTTTACCGTTAGTCAATATAACATTACTCTATGTCACAAAATTTATATGACGAGTTCATCTAACTCTAGATTTTTCTAGTTCAGGAAAGCAGGAAGCAGACCAGTAGATATCAAGGAACTTGATAAATTTAGTGAAATCACTCATGAAAAGGCCATTCATGTTGTCAAGTGCTGCATTTCAAAAACAAAGCTATAGAAGGAATACAGCAATATGTAAATTCTGGTTGCTGGGCTGATCAATAAGACAAAGTGTCAGATCTGGTTTTCTTTTTTGTCCTTTTTTAATGTGTTGTTATTTTACATGTGTTTGTCAGCAAGGGTTGCGTTTATGATATTTCTGTAAATAGTAGTCTGTCAGCATGATATTTCACACTGTGAAAGCTACAAATAGATTTCTCACATGTTTTTTCTGCCTGGTTACTAACAAACAAACAGCCGTAATAACATTACATATTAGAAATCCTTAGAAAGCACACTCCACTTTATAATAACTTACCTCTTCATCTGTGTGCTATGATTTCATCTCTGTCGTCGTCTTCTTCGTCTCTGTTTCCCCATTGACGCAGAGTGTATCTTTCATACTGCAAACACCACCTTCAGGCAGGGAGTGTCATGGTATCAAAATTTCCTCTATCCAGATGAAGAGCACCCTGCTGAGAAGCCAATGGAAATTTCAATTCAGATCAGTGTGCCTTAAGACTTGGAGGTGAATGTTTTTGTATGTGTGTGCACCCCTGCAATGGAACACATTATCAATTTACTTGGTTACTTTTAAATCGAAGTTTTAAAAAAAAAAAAAAAAAACTTTTTTTTTGAAAATGGGTAAAGTGGGTAAATATCTGTTTTTATTAGTCTGGTTTTACTCTATTCAGCGCCCTGGGCAACTTTGTTGTTGTGGTGCTGATTAGATTTTGTTTAACAAGAAGAGAGAGGGCAACACAATTAACTGTAAAGCTTTTTGGTATTTTATCTCAAGGACTTTGTTTCAGAGAAAACAAAATATAAAGAACAAAACAATCTTGAAATTAAAAAATATATATTTTTAGCTGGAAAAAGAGTTTAGTTTAGTTAAGATTCAGTCGTTCTCATGGTCCTGTGATTTCCCTTTTAGCTTACATAGTATTGAATCAAGTTTATTGAAACTAACCATTTCAATTGAAAGTTATCAAATATTTTAGATATTTTCCAGGTATTATTTTCAGTATTAATAATGGTTTTCCCTTGTATAATTAAGATTTTTTTTCTGTGTTTCAATATAACAATGCCCAATTATGTGAAATGCTCTCCTTTTAATAACATGTTCATTAAGTGTTTTGCCGTCTTTTAAAAAAATAATTAGCACTAATTAGCCGTGCTGCAAAGCTATTCACTGGTGCTATTATCACACAAAGCTACAGATGAAACAGGTACTGACATGCAGGAGTTGATTAACACTGTTTGATAATCAAACGGATCCCAAGGAAAACACTAGATGGAACACAGGAAACACAGCACGACACTAAAACATTATCCGACAATGAAACATTGGGAACAAGGAGAACATATACACAGGGTAATAATAAACAGATTGAGACATCCACAGATGGATACACAGAGCCGTAATATTAAATCCCCCCTCTCACAAGATGTAACCTTGCAACTACTTGCAGGTCATTGGGAAGTCTGGTGGAACCAAGAAGTCTCAGGTGGCAGTGGAGGTGAAGACGGAGGAGACTGAGGCAAATCTGCAGAGTCACAGGTGGATAGGAGGCCATCCGATAATTAAAATTAGCATAAACCATGATAGTAACGTTTTTTACCAAATAATTACCAAAGAACTGTTTTTTTATCTTTAATAAATCGCATGTAACATAAAGATTGCAAACATGTAATTTACGATTAGCGATATGGTGATTTAGTTACTAAAAGACTTACCAGAGTTTGCCCATAATCACTGCAAACCCTCTTTTGGTAGAAATGTTGGGAAAAATGTAACAAAAAAATAAAATGGCCAAATACATACATTTATGTAAATTTATGTAACATAAAAACTATAAAATGCGAATAAACTAGTAATACTTTAAAGTGATCAGCATCACCACATGCTCAGTTTAATGCTATTTTGCTTTCAAGGTGCCTGCTGGGTCGAATGTGTTTAAAAATAATGCAAGATGTTTTTTTTTTTGTCAGGAATACAAGAATAGAGGAGGATTTCATGACATTGATTTAAATGTCACAAAATAAAGAGTATTACATTGGTGCTGCATCATGCTGTGTCACTCGGGAGAAGACTGAAATAAACTAATGACTGCAAAAAGCCACACAAGTCGAAGGCAATTTACAGATAAAAGCTTTGATAAGAGAAACCGGTGAAAGTGAGCTTGCACCAACTTAATGGCTTTGGATAAAATACTATTTCCGACCTCAGAAACAAGACACTTTGTCTGCAACAGTGTTGGATCCATTTTTTCCAGAGGTGCAAAATATTGTGTGATTTTTTTATCATTCACTATAGAAACTAATTTCTATAGATTTGTTTTCTTTTATCTTTGGGCCCACAGTGAAGGCAAAAAAACCCACATAGGTTAATGTTTCAGAGAGTACACAATGGTAAAGTTTGCAACTTAAATGAGATGAAGTGTCCAAATAGTGTTGGATTCTTATAATGTTGTGACCTCACAAGGTACTGGTTAAAATGTGGTGTAAAAATTGTGTACCTTTGGACAGGGACGTCACTAGGGTTGACAGATAGGGGGGCTTAGCCCCTGGAAAGCTTCCCGTACAATGCATGCGGTGAAAAGAGAATAGAATTTACTTTATTAATCCCTTTGGGAGAACTTTTTGGGAACTAGTACTAATGACACTAAATTTCACTCGCGGTAATTGGGAATAGATACTAACATTATGTGTACTTCAGAGATTCGACAGGATATTAGACAGCTAATAAAAGATTGTTCACGATGTTAGCATTTTAGACGACGTTCGCTTTAGCTTCCAACATTTAGGTTGAAATAGACTAGGCTACAATATCGTCCTTCCTTCTCTTACCATAGGTAAATGTTCAGATTAAGCAACAATCGCTGCTATCAACGTGCAATCGCTGACCGTGTGTACACCGTGTGTTCACTGCTTTCTACTGCTGCTGCCTCCACACTGTTGTGTTGGTCCAGCAGCTAATGCAGCCGCCTACCACGTCACGCTTGACGCATGCTAATGAGGCATGATGGGAATCATAACGATAATAATTTTGAAAGCGAACTTCAGTTTAACTCGCTTTCTTGCTGGCTCGTGTTCGCTGCATGTATGCACTTATTTAAATATATTTTAAATATCAAGATAATAATAATAAATAAAATGTCGCCCCAAATTATAGGGGGGGCTTTGGGATATTTTAGGGAGGCTGAAGCCCCCCTAAATTAGGGCTAACGACGTCACTGCCTTTGGAGACTCATGGGGATAGATCCGTCAACCTACCACACACAGAGCACATGCCTGAACACTAATGCCCTGCCTGCTCTGAAGAACAGGGCCAAAAAAATGATTCAGCCTCATTCTACATTCAATAGTAGGCCATTTTGATCCCAATCTACTTTCCAGTGTCCTACTTCTGACCAGCATTTATTCAGAATTCAAAGCAGAACGCTTTTGACATTTTCATGCCTCACGTACAAACAAGCTTTTGTTTGGTGCGGTATTCCTTTGTGGACGCTATACAAAGATACCCAAATCTCTTGAATTAAAAAAGAAGGGAATGAAATGAAATGGAGGGAAAAGTCCAAATCCAAAAACAAGAGGTGTTAATGGTCCTGGAATCCACTGGGGATACTTTAGCTGGTTGCCTGCTGCTAGCACACATATCACCCACTCAATTAAAGAAGCTGAAGGGAAAGAAAGCCCACGGGAAGCTGGGAAGGAAGACGAAGTGTGAGTCGTGCGGCAGCAGTGTGGAGGCAGATGAGGAGGAGGAAAATCCACATGAGCGCAGAAGCCAGACCTTCAGTCGTGTCTTTCGGGTTTTGTCTCTGGACTTGTTGAGGTTACTGGATGTGATTGTGCTCATGATCAATTCTTAAAATGCCAACAACAACTGATATTAGCTAACAAGATCATTGGCACACACAAACAAAAGGTTGAGATGATGCATTAAGTATATGCAAAAAAATGCTTGTCTAAAGTTTTTAACCTAATACACTTTTCTTCAATATAAGAAAACAGCAACAGCTTCTGCACAGTTTTATGCCATCACTCCACACAGATGTTCATGTCTAGTTTTTGTTTGATTCAAATAAATATGATATGGTGTTTTTAAACATCCGGTGTGTTTTTATTTGGTCTGGACCAAGAGGAACAACTGATGCATTGTTGCAATCATCTGCGGATTATTCACACCACACTCATCGCTCTGGTCCACACTAGTTGAAAATACAGCCATGTGACATCATACGGGTCACTCATTAGTCATCGTATGTGTTTCCTTGACTGCTTTTTGATTGGTAAGAATGAACAAATATGGTAAACAATGGAAGACTGATCACCAAAAGACTGGGAGAACACATTCAAAATGGACATACTTCGCTGCTTGATTTTGACTAGGGATGCACTGATACACTAGTCTCATTTACTCATGCTTGTAAAAACACTCCGATACCCAATGCAGCAATACCCTGCAACGTCGTCAACAGAACGTGTTATTGATGATCAACGACTTTTAAATGTTGATAATGTGGGATTTTGTCACCTTACGTCATGTGACTGATGGGGTATTACTCCAAATACTGTCTTAAAATTAGTCTAAGTGTATTATTACTTGGAAAACTGCCACATCCCAAAAAATGGTATCAGAATAGGTATTGGCGATTACCGGAAAAAAAAGTATTGGTACTTACACTCAGTCTTAAAAAAAAAAAAAAAAAAAAAAAAAAAAAAAAAAAAAAAAAAAAAAAAAAAAAAAAAAATCCAGACTTGGAACCGGATTCAAATAGAGGGAGTCGGTTCGTGTGTCCAGATAAGGAGTAGATGGAAGGTGAGTGCTTATGAAGGGACAGGAAGTGAGCTAGGAGGTAAGAGATTGGCTGGGTGAGTTAATGGGGAAAGTGGTTTCAGGTGTTGTGGATGGCTGTTTGTTGATGACAGGCGATTCTAGGAGCCTGTTTCCTAGACAGCCACCAAATGGGAAAAATCTTCAACAACATACTCAGGATACCATAAATAAATGTAAAAAAAGTCTGAAACACATTTTTAATGAACATAAATAAAGTTGGTATCACTCTTTAAATGTATATGTGCAGCCTTATTTATTATCATTCCTTTAGGATTTTAGCATTCTACAGATACTAAAGGAGTATCTATTGTATATTTCACTCAGTTAGAAAGCACCGTGAAGTCAGATTTCTTTCACAAACCAGTTTATTGTGATGGGTTATTGCACTTAATGTTTTAAAATGTATTTTATATAACAAAGCGTATTAGGATCGGCCAATTAATTATCCAATTATCATTAATGATACAGCTTCATTTTCCATAAATAAGCTCGTCAGTGACACATTAATTTCGGCTGCACTTCACCACCCCCAAAGCACTATTACCAAACAGTTGGGGGAGGGGTCTGCTTTCTCGACTTTCTCTCACGATTCTTGGGTGGCCCGAATAACCAAACTCATGAAAGATGACATATTGATAATATTCAGTGACATTTGTGTCACTGAATGATTTTAAGTTTTATTTTTTATAGTATATTTGATTTTTTTTTCCTTTTTTAAAGTGCTCATGAATTTGAGCTAAGAGAAAAGGCTTCACTCATTACAAACAATTGGTATGTCGTACAAAGGAAAGCTCTCAAGCTAAATTACATGTACTCTCCCTCCATATTGACTGTAATTAGCTGATGTATACCCCTTGAAGCCCTTCAAAGACATTTTTGCTATTTTTCAGCATTGCCTGTTTCCCAGGCATGACATAGTCCCAATAAGCATCACTTTCATAATTCTCATTTTAAACAACGCCATTGTGTTTTTCGTCTCCCTCCTCAGTGTGTGCCATTTCTCATTTCATTCAGCTGTTGCCGTCTGATTGGAAACCACTTGCCGTGCATATGGGTTTTAATCAAACGCTCTTTTTCTCCAGATGCAATACATTCAGGGAGAAAACCTCTGACCTGTCCCTTAAAAACCAATTCGATACGAACAAATCAAACATGTTATTACAGAATAAAAGCCTCTGAAACAGCGCTGCCTGGGTTAAGAGTTTGTGGCACAACCAATTCACAGAGAAGAAAAACAGCTTGGAAAGCTAATCATGCCTTGAGGGGAAAGAGGATTTAAATAGTCTTGTATAATTTCAAAGATCTGCCAAAATATTACCATAACATGGTTTCAGAATTGACTACTATCCAGTTAAGACTTTCTGACAATATGGGCCTTTCGCAAACTGTCATGTGACTAGAGCCCTCCATCTCTGGAAGATAATGAAGCTTCATTTTGTTTTCTAACTGACACAATGGTTGTATTACTAACAATAGAGAGATGCATTTTAGAATGAGCCATTAGCATTTAGGCTCTATGATGTCATAATCTGACAACTGATGCTCAATTTAAATAAATATGTATACATGGTTATAAGCCAACTACCAAAAAATAAGAATAAAAGACTCCTTTGCAAAGTTTTGCTGGTTGGTAACAACAAAATCATAGTTATTATTCCTTATAATGTTTTGTCTGTTTACTTAGCTTCCCTTAATGGATTTTCATTGGTAGAGCTTTGTCATAATGTCCCAGGAAGTAATAATATAGAGAAATGTGTGGCATGCAAAAGATCTTGCATGGCACCTTTTCTTCCACTGACATATTATTGAATATTAGTTATATTAGTTGCAAGTGAATATGATTTTGTTATAATTGAAATAATTCCAATTGACTTTGCACAGCTAAGTGGGTTATTGCACAGCTAAGTAGTTGTTTTAAATGAAAAGGGTTCTAACCCTTAAACGTAATGTAAAAATGTTAACTTTATTTGTAATTTCTACATTTCTAACACCAGTAAACCTGTGTATATTCATTCACCATCTTCAGACTCATGGTTGATGGAAGTGTGAACAACAGGCTCATTATGCAGGTTGCTTACTTGTAATTCTAGTGTGATCTGTGAAGTTTTATACTGATATCAATGTGATTTAATTAATCAGGTAGAGTAAGAAATGCTATTTTCCTAAGTTTCTAAATTATAAAATCGAGCACATTAACCTTGAAACAAAAAAAAGTCAACCATTTAAGTTCTCAAAGTTCAGTTTTATATAAAAAATCCATTGGAAAAGTTTTAATTTTTGTAGTGAAATCCAACTGTTGGTAATAAGAAAGCAATTGATTGAAACCGAGACATCTAACGTCTACTTTAGAGAGTTTTTTTGGCAGTTATGCGGCTCACTCTCAGAGGAAGGACTTTGAAGTGCACAATCATTAAGAAATGCCATTTGGCCTCATCATTGCCACTGATGAAAGTCAGGCTTTTCTTCAGCCTCTGCCAAACGTCTTCTTTGTCTGTCTGGGCTTCGATATCTGTTTGTTTCTGCTTTTAATCTTCACCATGGTCTTACCCCATAAATCCCCCTTTTTGCTCTGTCGGACTCAAGGTATTGGAAACAGCGGATACATTTTGCCAAGCTTCATAGGAATCAATAGAACCTGCAACAAAGGCTGTGATAAAGCTCAGAGATTGTTGATTGTCCTCTTGGGATGGTGTGAACAGTCAGACCAGACTTTGATCTAGAAGGACAAATGGGCAGCTGTTTCCTATGGTCAGTCATGTTCTAGAGCGACAAAAAGAAGAGACTCTGAAGTCAAATTGGAAAACGGTCATGGGGGAGATTTAAATAAGGTTATTATAAACCTTATTTGTGATACATACTATTATTATAGTCATTGTTGATTTTTATGCTCCTACAAACCGTTTTGTTTTATTTGAAAAATAATTGTAAAAGTGTCATTTTAAATGATCTAAAATTTGCCCAATTGATTGATTTTAGAAAAGAAACAAAGAAAAAATGTTTTTATTAACAAAGATGCGGATCAAAACATTTTAGTTATTTTTTTATGTCCATATCTATGTCTTTTGTTGTGTATTCCCCTCCTCAGTTTGTGTGTCATTTCTCATTTCATTCAGCTGTTTCCGTCTGATTGGAAACCACCTGCCGTGCATTGAGTTCTAATAAAATGCTATTTTTCTAGTCCTCTCATTCTTCTCTTTCAGACTATTATTTCTGAACCCTCATCCCTTTCCTGATCTGTTTGGAGTGTTAGTCCCCCAGCTGTCTTTTAACAATCTCTATCCTTCTAGAGACAGTGGTTGTCAGGAACTGGGAGGCTCTCCAGAGCCCTCAGTGAACTGCGGACTCCAAGATGTACTGCCTTTGAAGATGCTGTTTGCTGCCTCACTAGAATGTGACTGAAACCCGGCATTGAGTTAATATTCAGGCCTCTGGCCCATTTAATTCTCAGAGTATTGATAAATCTTAATATCGTCAATTTGGATATATGTCTAGGAACCGCAAAAATGTTAACTGTTTAACAGTTCCATTACTTTCTATTTTGCGAAACTGTAATTTATTTGATACCTTTTTAAAAATGACTTATTATTTGCTATTATGATCAAAACTAATTACTACAATGTCACTGAATGAAAAAAAAAAGAAATAAATAGGAATTTGCAAAACTCCCCAAATGGTTTTGAATTTTAAACTGTACCAAAATGGACAGACCATATTTAAAAATAGACTGTTTGCAAGGTGAAACTTCTACTCTACACTTTGAGCCAGGAGAGCAAGATCTACAATGTCAATAACAACTTTCATCACTGCTGTAATCCTGCCAGTGGTTTGCGTGGTAGAACAGCTAATGAACTAGTGCCGTTAGCATTTCTCCTGAGGCCTGACATATCCAGACCTTCATTATTATAGATTGCTTTGTAATCTCTCTTGTGGGTCAGAAGAGAGAAATCATTTGTTTAACATGGCAGAGTTGGTAATGACCTGCTAAGAACATTATGCGAATGTTAGCACTGCACAGTAACAGTGATTCCCAAGAGAAAGTTCTGAAACATATTATCAATGTCATTAATTTATCTGTTACTTACTGTAACTGTGACCAAAAGATGAATTTATGCATAACTAACATTTTGTCACAAAACTTCACCGAAAAATAAATATGAACCTATATGATATTTTCTAGGTGTTTAACAAACTTTTTGAATAACCAAATCAGATTTTTTTAAGAACTTAAGTATTTTCAATGGACTTAAAATGCCTTTACACTTTCAGATTGAAATAGTTGTGAAATGTGGTCTGGCAATGGATGTGTTTGTGTTTGTGCATTGTCAGCATCCTCGTTTAGACCAGAGGTGCTCATTACGTCGATCGATCGCGGCGTGAAATTGAAACAATATCAGCCGATCATCCATCCTGTCACAGTTCAGTAAAGTTAGCTGCAGATTCACGGATTCGGTTTTCTCTGCTCAATAGCTCGAGACCAGAATGTTCTTAGTAATCAAATAATACCTATTTTTAACCTGTGTTATGTAGCGGAGAAACTACAAAACGTTTTTTATCAAAACAAGTTTCCCTCTGCATTCGCAGAAACACATTACCGTCTATGTACAACCCGCTGACATGGAATCGCTTAGGGACCGTCTGCAAATTACCAGATCCAAAATATGTTTTTACCCAGAATATGCTTCATAACTTCATTCTAAATTGCTCTATTACAACCAAAATCAAGCAACACGCCACTCCTCACCTGCATATTCTACTGCACGGCTCAGTTTCAATAAAAAATTACAAAATTTATTAGAGCATCATTTTTATTCTTGATTATTTGGATCAAAGCTCAATTGCTCCCATAAAAATCACTCTATTACCACCAAATTCAGGTCACACACAATTGTTCTAATGATTCAATTCAGTGCAAGTCATCAAATAAAACTCAGGTTATTACAAAAAATGTAAATAGTTAATTATTATGTGTGTTTTGTCAATTTTCAACAAAGTTGAAAATAATTGTTTGTTGATTGATGTTTTACATTTTTGTAGCATAGGTAGATCACTTTGACTTGGTCATTTTAAAAGTAGCTCGCAAGCTGAAAAAGTGTGAGCCCCCCTGGTTTAGACGAATTGTGGAAACACCTTGTGTAGACTCCTGGGTTGATTTTATATCTCTTTTATATTTTATATATATATTCAAGTTCAGAGATTAATGAGTTCCATTTCAAAGTTAAATTCGACTGTCTCAGCAACGTAATTTAATGTTAACAAGGACTTCTAAGTCATTCTTGAGATTAGAGCAAAAGCAAATTAATAACAAAAAAAGTACTAGAGGTTCCCTTAAGGCCCAGTGAGATTTTAATTGGGTTTTTTTGTGACCACTGCATCTCATTACACCCTGCTCTGTGAATATTTGACTGTGCAGGGTCATGAAGAAAGTCAGTGTTCTGCTGATACAGATGAGTTTGATATCAGTCTAAATTATTTTGCTCAATGTTAACTTTCTCAAAATGGTTCAAGTTTCAGGGACGAGGAAAGCTAAAAAAGTTCCAGGCACTTTGATGATAAATGTCACAAGCTGAAATACGGTTTTGCTTCTTAATGAATATACTAAAGGCCTCTAGAGGCCTCATAGGCCATGTACCCATAAAAGCTGGCATCCGTCAGCTTTTCTGCTCAAGTTCAGATTTACTAAGATTGAAACGAACATGGGTTCTCCACTTTAAGTCCAGTACGCATTCATTTCTGTGAGTTTTTTTAAAGCCAATCGCTCTAGTGGGGTCCCAGGACATGTGAATGTACAATAAAACCAAGCCATTCAGATGTAAAGACAATTCTGACCAATTAATACTTTTATATAAAGCCTACTGAAGGTAAATCTTGTAATAAACTAGCAACAAATGCCATAATTACAATAGGCATGATGTGTGTCACAGAAGAGAGTTTGCGTTTAAGCTATTTGAGCCTCCAACATAGAAACAGAAAACATATATACATATAACATCACAGTCGCTATATCCTTTGTTTCCCATACACGACTACCACTAAATCATATGATATGGCCTCCGAGTGAGTTATCTTGTTCTTAAATATATTTATTTACATCTAAACACTATTTTAGGTGTATATTTGCTATCCTCTTCAAAAGAAGACTAAAAAGCAAAGCTCTGTCTACTTTCAATATTAAGCCATGGGCTGCTGCTTCTCCTTCTCTACTGGTGCTGAAACAGCACTGGTCATCCATCAGAAGAAGAGAAAGAGACTGATAAAGGGAGGAGGGGTCTTGCCCCTTATACTGTCAGCAGTTGTTCAGGTTCAGCATTCTTCAAATTCAGGCTAAAGTGATAAATTAGTTGAAGGTGATACACATAAATGTGTAACCAACTCAGAGGAGAGGTATCAATTGAAAGAGGAAGCTGCACAGAGAATGTATGCTTCCAAATTATTATCAAACAGCTACTGTTTATGATTTAGTTTTGTCAATATTATAGTTTCAAAAAAAGCATAAAGGGAGTACATGAGCCTTTAGAATGCATAATGAACTCCTCTATTCTAGCATTGGAGCTGGAGGTTTAGACAGGGATGGAGGATCAGAGCATTATGAGCAATCCTAAAATCTCGAAAACGTTGATAGAAATATACAAACAAGTCTAAAATGCAAGAAACTGTGTGAACGTTCAGGATTTTTATCACCCTTTCATTTTCGAGGAGTGGTTGGTGGATTGATGGGGGCAGTGGTCGCAGCCCCTGCTAGTTTAAGTTCCAACCCTGTTGCCCTGTTGTTTTTAGAGTTACACAATATAATCAGTTATCAAAGTTAGCTTATCGAAATGTCAACATATTAATACCAAAGTTACAAAAACCAAAATGTTGAATTTGCAGATGGCATTGATTATTATTGTAAATGAAAGAAGCCATTTTTATGGAAATCATGATAACATGAAAAAAATGTAATCTACATATTAATGTAAAATGTATATTAAAAAGAGCAATTTTTTATTTTTACTCTAAATTCTACAGAATTACAACAATAAAAAACAAGTACTGCAATGGTCCAGCGACCTGTCCAGGTTGTAACCCCTGGGCAGCAGCAGACCCCCGTGACCGGGAATAAACGGGCAGGAAAATGAATGAATGAAAAACAAGCAAATGTGATTTATACTTTGTGTTTAAATATCAACCAAAATATTTCAACCATGATTGCTAACAAGTCTGCTACATTCACCCTGCGATAAATCCGAAAATTCCAAGCAGATTCATTGATGTCCAGTGTAAAATCAATATTTCCATATAATGTTAAATGTCATACATGTACTCAAGATAATTTCTCCTAGTGCTCCACGGAAAGTTGCTTTGAAGACAGTTAATTAATCTGAAAAAAATCTACCTCTCACCACCTGAGTTTCTTGTCTTTTTTTCATGTGCCCATTATGATTGAGTTGAAACAATTGTGGCAAAAAAAATACAAAGATGCCTTTTCAGTGGTTCAGAATGGATTTATGCTGTTTTGCCAGCAATAAGAGCTTGTGCTCATTGCAATTTGAAAAAAGGAGCAGACTGAGACAAGTTTAAAATGAATATTAAGAAGTTTATTAATCTAAGTATCTGAATTTTTACGGCTAAAAGATGAAATCTGTCCATCAATTTAATGATATATTTTCTTCACAGAGACAAAAAAAAATCCAGAAACATGCATTTAAAAATAATCTATATACTGATTTGTACACGTATTGATGAATGCACTTGACCCTATTTGAATGGCGAGTAATTCTTGCTCACAGAAACAAGTACGCAGGCTTTGAATAACCAACTGAGATTTGGAGCCTTAAAGGGAGTTTTGCTTCGTTTTCAAGCCAAAAAGCTGTGCAAGTGTCACAGGCATTACCTAGACCAACAGGAATGGTCTACAGCACCAGTGTCTAGCAGCTTATTGAGACTTATCATGTCTTTGTGGGAAAATGTTCAAAATCAGGGGATCAACAAATTATTTATTCTATTGTGCACCCCCATATACACATTGGTTTGGACATAATAATGTTTATTACACAAACACATAATAAAATGTCCCAAATTTAACCCCCAATACAAAATACTAGTTTATTTTAAGTGTACACCTGACTGGAAACTACCCTACTTTGAATACAGTTCTATTTAAAAGATATCTGCATTGTACAATTAATGGAAAAGCTGTTTAACATGATATGTCCTTTTGAAAATAGCTTATTATGCATTACACACTGTTCTAATGGCGTGATAATTACTCAGTGACTGCTACTGTATGTACAGTATATAGGTCAGACGTGTTGTCATTGACAGTGTCAGGGATGTAAAATGGAGAGTTTGCAGATGGACGATTATTTCTCAGGAGAGTGAGCCCAGAGGAAGCCATGCTCCAGTTTGCATCTGCTCCTTTCGTTCACGATTTAATTTCAGGCCTCAATGAAAACCAGTAGCTCTGTGTCTTTGCAGTAATGTGTGAGAAATGTGTGTCTAACAAAGCTTCGGATCACGTGATTTATGAATTATTTTAAATGGAGTTTTTAATGTATTAGAATGTACCCTGTACCATTCTCAATCAAGTATTAAAGGTTAAAGCATTGATTATCTAAACGTGATAGGAAAACATTTGGGGACCTTTAATTTGTAGAAAACCTATTTGTGATAGGCAGCATTTTCTGCTATATTTATTGGTATTTGAAAGCACAAGTACACTGCCAGGAAATTGAATATGTCACTATATAAACATATATACTTTTACTTTTATATATGTTCTTGTGAAATGTCTAATTTTGGTAAATTATTTCAATTTAAACTTGTTTTTGCTAGAGCTATATATTGTTGCACAGAAGAAGGATGAAGGTTAGAACTAAGAGATTGTACGAGGATCTAACTAATATATAGCAAACCGGGAAATTATAAATATTTTATAAAAAAAAATATTTATTTATTTATTTATTTCCTGGAAAAACGGTTTGCAGTCAACTAATCAAACAGTAATTTCACTTGTACCGTAACTGGAGACAGCACACTGGACTAGGAGCCCACATCTAACTGGAGAATAAGGAAGTGTCACAAATGAGTATCCTGAAAGTATTAGATATGATATCAGTGAGTAGGTTGGAGGACAGGAACCCAGAAGTGTTTACAGGAACACAATGGAGATCATGACCGGGGATGTGAACACGATTGGCAGCGCAGCGGATAACTTGAATCAACAAGTTGTATGTTACTGAAGTTTATCACATTTTTTGGGGAAAAAACATATCTTAAAATAAATCTTTAAATATTAAAATCTGGTTTTGATCTTTTTATGTTTGTATGACTGTGAGATGCTTTTGGAAAGTCTGTAACAGAAACTTGTGTGCTAAAGAAAGAAAATGTACTCAAATTCCTCAAAATGGCATTTTGGGGAATAAAAACTCCTCGAAAACATTCTAGGATTCAAGGTTTAAAATGCAAACAGACTCAATAAATTAAATTTTTTTGGTATAACAGCCTTTAAACTGACTGTCAATAAAGTGATGGCTATATGCCAATAGACACAGAACTTTTTTAAATTCCAAAAGAACAAAGAGGCAAAGAAAGACATTGCCTTACCAACAATTGCTTTTCCCTCAACTGGCGTCCATCTTCTCTGAAAGCATCTACTCTCCACTATGTCCAATTGATCAAAGACCAGAAGAGCC
The DNA here is from genome assembly GCA_007224835.1 of Danionella cerebrum. NCBI lineage: Eukaryota > Metazoa > Chordata > Actinopteri > Cypriniformes > Danionidae > Danionella > Danionella cerebrum. Next base: position 520,420 of record SRMA01025436.1, on the reverse strand, counting down.
ACAACAATCAATCAAAGGCCTTGGATTCCTGTCCAGTGCTGGAAGTGTCCACTGCCTTGAGATGACAGCAAGACGGTAAAAATCCAGAGAAATCAATCCATGTGTCTGTCTTCAACCCCTGATTTGAAACAATTAAGCTTCTGAACGAGATTAAATTTTGCAATTTATCAGCAACATCTGTTAGGAGATGTAAGCATCACAACTGAAGGTGGATTTAATTAAGCATGAGCTTTATCAAGGCCTAGGAACAATTGTTTTGACTCTTTGAAACATGAAAGACCAAAAAACTGTCAGATTAGACAAAACAAACCTAATAAGAAAGTAAAAAGCTTTTTTTAACTGTAAAGTAAATATGTACTTGTTTCAAAACTCACTAGGTTAACGCAAAAGACTTCAGAAAGACAGCAGGTGCCAAATAAATGAATAATAAAATACTTTCTATATGTGTATGCATATTGATAAGTTTATTAAATTTGACATCGGTATTGAGTTGCTACATCAACCGGCTGTATCTCCAGTTTCTTATTAGAATGGCCAAGTGTTTCCAATGTAATCATCATATCCCATAACAAATACAGCTCTCAGTCATATATGCAGTGAAATGCTCTGTGTATATGAAAGCTCATTTCTAATCCATTTTTAAAATCCATGTTGTATTGAATTATTGCCTAGTTTTTATCATATGCATTCTTCACAATCTTGCCAGGAACAGAAAGTTCACCAGGTACCTCTCACATGCCACTTTACTCATGATGAAGTCTGATATCTTGCTTGACTTTTAGAATAAAACATCAAAGGACATCATTTAGGATGCAGCTTGAGTGATGTCTGAAGGCTTTACACAAGGTTAAATAATTGGGAGCCGGCTCATTACAGATTACTAACCGATGCAGCTGTCAGAAGAATCTGAAATAGTTTTATCCAGTTTGGCATACTGTATCAACAAAGCAGTGAAATGTCATTTTGAAAAGCAAACATTTGGGTTATTTTTAAAAATCTTTGGAGCATATTTTTTATAAATACAATCAAACTGTTGAAGAGTATGTATAACCATAACTTTTAGGACAAATCAGAGTTACAAGTTACAAGAAGAGATGATAAGTACAGTTGTGCCTATTTGTTTACACACCCTTGCAAATTATCAGGTTTCTTGGCCATTGGTCCAGAAAGCATTATTCCTACTCATAGTGATTGGGTTAAGCCTTTTGTGGTCAAACAACTGTTTACTCTTCACTAAATCATAATGACAAGAAAAACTTTCAAAATGACCTTAATCAAACATTTATCAGGGGAGAACTCAAGCAAGCAATTCATGCAAGACAGCACAAGAATTTCCAAGAGTTGGACACTTTTTGCCAAGAGGAATGTACTGCTTTACCAACATAGAAGATAAAGAACCTCATCAACAACTACTTCAAGAGACTTCAGGCTGTCTTTGATTAAATTAGGGAATAGAAAATATTACAACCACTGTCAATAAATGGCTTCACCCAACCACTATTCTGAGGGGGTTGTGTTATCATTCCTATTTTCTGAAATATAAAAAAATGACAGGTTATGCAAACTTATTAGCACAACTGTATTTAAGCCATTTGTTTTCACATTTCAGAGTTTGCTGATAACAGTCAAATTTGTCCAAAACTAGTCAAAGTTAACAATCTTCAGATGGATGGAAGGGTTTTTTCCTACTTATAGGAAGATTGAGTCTTAGAAGTGTTTTTTTTTTATTGTATTTAAATGTAAATGTAAAAGTGTCAAAGGAAATAACAATTTTAGTCACTTAGTATACAAACATTACCACATGATCCCCAACCTTTATTTTTACATTCCGCACATTTAAATTCATGTTTAGGATCCAACCATGGAAGATATCACATTTGTATTGTCAATGTAACCTTATGCACCCTACTTTTTAATCCTATTTTGGGTAGCACTCGTTAAATTTAATAATGAGAGCAACATAAGGCATAAAGAGGACAATTAAAGTACATCATCTTAGAATATGGACGTGAAATTTTGCAACTTAAATAATAAAGTCCTTTTTTATCCAACAAGATTTCCAGCCATATCTCGCTCAGATAAGTATTGCCATGGCTGTTATAGACAGTCGGGCTGATCCAGATAGAGAACCAGTTACCAGTGCAATAAACAGTTTATCTGTGTTTATAAACAAAAATTCACATACATACAGAAATTCATGTGGAATGGGAACAGAAAATACTTCAAGCTTCAGAGACAAGGAACTTGAAATCCATAAGGTGACCAAGAAATGGAGTTTCAGGAGAGGAAGTGAATAAAAGGACTGGAGATGCTCAGAAAGTGAATGGTATAACAGAAATGGGAGATGGTGATATAAAATATGGGGGTTAGTGAAGCCTATAAAAACAAGGAGATAATCCTCAAGTGTCGGAAATGGACATTATGAGGAAACAGGTGCTAGAGATCAGCGATTTAAGGGAAGACCGTGATTTGGTAGGCAAATGACAAAGATAACCATCTATTATGCAAATCTTCCCTTCGCACGAAAACCCAAGAAATGAAAAGCACATGATTTGGGTTAATTGTAGAACCAATATGTAAAACCAAGCAGATTATCACGATTACAGTGGCATTTTAACAGTGTAGGTCTATAATTGCCCAACATGTCTATTTTTGTGTTGTTGCTTGTCTGTGCAGTCCTCAGTTTTGGGTCAGTTGGCACACAGCTGTTTTCTGCATTGTTTCCCACATCTGCTGTTATCTGATTAGCTAATGAAACTGACAGTGCTCACCACAGCACCCTATGTAATTACCAGAGCCTATGACAAACTATTGGCTTTGCTACAAAAATAGTTCTCTTAGACGCCTTGGTGGGGTAATGAGTCATTTCACAACTGGAATGAATCAAAATGAGACAACACGCGTTTATAAAAATACCAAAAAAATCTAAAAGTAATCTGTTAATCTAATGGACCTATTTCACATCAAACAAATCATTTATTAGCAGAAGTTTTGTTCTGTGAATGTGTTTGCATGGATCCTTTCAATGTGGCTGTTGCAATACTTTCACCATGAGAAAAACTTCTGAGACTTGTAGTGATAAACCAGAAATTCAGATTTTTCCTATGCTAGATTGCTTAGGAATGCTATATGATGTTTAACCCTATATGAAAAAATAAATCCACTGCAATGCAAGTGAGGCCATCAATTCTATCACTGAAGGCCCTGGGCAGATTAGAATTATATGGCATCACATTGATATTTAAATATGATTGGACAAAATAAGTAAACCAATCAGACACTTGTTGCCATAATAAGAGATTAGACTGTGGGGAATAAATTGATTTCAATAAACAATTTTGAAACCATCATTGTTATTGTTGGTCAGTGTTTTAGGGTTTAGGCCAGCAGAGAAGACCTTGCAGGTCCTGAGATTGGTTAGTTTTTACCAGACCATCTGAATGCTAATCCTATACGATTAATGCTACGCGTAAAGCAGCACTTACGCCTGCATGCAGCTAGTTTTAATTCCAATTTCCCTCTCAAGGGGCAAAAATAGACTAGCCATTGAGGCAACACCTCGTCAATCATCCCAACATTCTGATCAGACAAGCATCTGTAAATGGCTTCACATCTCTGTCACATCACTGTCCACAAACTGGTGAGAAAATGATGTGCCGGTGGAATGAAACTGGCGGAGTCATCACCGATAAATATAGTTTTTATTTAAATTCTCTATTATTTAGTGCAAACACACTCGTTAAATTGTTTAAATAACATTATTATATTATTTCACTCTCTCTCTCTCTCTCTAGCTCTCAACATATAAACATTTTTATGTATTTCTTTGCATGTCTTGGAACTGCTTTTCGTTTTATGGAATCTGTGGTTGTGGTTTTGGGTGTTTTGGCTGGTTTTACTCTAGCCCTTGGGTAAAAATATTTGGGGAACCCTTGTTCAAAGTTTTGCTTTGATGCTTGATTGTTAAATTGGTCGCATTAAACATGTTCATTTTTTCAGGGTGAACTGGTTTTATAATTTGCTGTTTGCCAGGTTTCTTGTGGAGTGCTTTAAAAGCTTGATTGATATATGTAGCTATCACAAACCTGAAACCCCATAACCCTGATATCTACTATTTGTATGTATGGTCACTCTTTTGGAATGTTGACGTCAATATTTTACAAAAAAATTGCAACATATCGACCTCTGAATGCATGAAAAGTCTGGAAATCAATTTCTCTGTAGACATTTGAAATAGGTGCTTAGCTTGTTCTTGCAGAGGATAATCACACGTACCATACGTGCCGCTGAGAGGAAGTCAGTTACGGAAATGAAAACCGTATTTCCTTTTACTAAAACACATGATGCTTGTCACTTGCAATGGGTTAATCATACTGCACTTGCAAGGAAGCATGTAATTTGCATTCAAATTAGTTGTGTAAATGTGCCCAAAATAAAATAGTAACCGCAAATTATTTTATTTTTGAAATGTGTTTTGTCTGAATATACAACTTTACAATTTGCTCAAAAAATGTGATAATGCTTTTTCTTTAAAAATATTTTTTTCCATTATATTGCACAATAATTTCACAACAAACCTCTAAAGAGTATTTAAAAAAATACAATTCCGAATAGTACATTTTATCATTTGTTTTTTTTACGTGTCATTCTTACTTAATTCCAAACAAACGATGTGTTTTGCTCGATGCGTGCAGAAAATAAAATTTTTCAGTGTTGCTTAGAAGAGTTTTAGGGACATTTGTTTCTTAATTTAAGCAGAATAAAAATATTAAATGCTTAGAATTGTCAATAATGTTTTATTTTTAATCATCCTATCTGATAGTCTGCATTGAACATTGTATAATGGATCAGCTTCTACCAGAATAATGCTTTTTTTTGTTGTTCCGACAACTTTCAATCTTAAAAGTGTCAAAACAATATAAAAATATACAAAAAAGTGAAAACAGAGGTTGTTGTTTATTCATACATTACTTCTGATTTTGACAAAATATATGTTAAAAAGTCTCTGTTTGGCCTTGACATTTTACTGCATCACAAGTACGATCGTAGACATTGAGTGCTCAGACATTCCATTAAATTGTGCATGTATTATGCATTTACAGACTATATGGTCATGAGAAATCCATAGAGAATGATTTTAGAGCTTTATACATTTACATATACAAACCAAATAATTTGAAATAAAAAATGCAAATGTCCAATCTTCCATTGCCAGAAATCTCAAATTCAAAAGTAGGTTTATCATGGTCTTTTCAAACAAGTCAAACATGTTATAGACTGAGAATGAAAATGTTTAAACGACCCTGCCTCGGGTTCTTTTACAAGCAGCCCCACAGAGGACATGGGCTATAAACAGGAAATCTCTATCTGCAGCAACACGCGCTTAACCCATCTGGCATGTCTATGGAGTCCTATACAAGGAGACAACGCTTGGTCTTCAACGCATCTGCTCAATAAAATAAAACCTTAACATCACCTCCAGTACAAACAATAAAGCAAACATGTTTTCAGTTTGACCTTTGAAGCGCCACTGAAGAAAATCAGAACATTGCATGTTTTTAATGATTCTATGAACTAAAGTCAGTCCTCAAGATCTCAGGAAAGAACCAGCTGTTTTGTGGAAAATTACGTGGAGACACCCGTGTTCCCATTGAAACATAAATCTTTTGAACAAACTGTGCAGAGTTTGTAATGCAATAACAACCTGTGAGGAACGGTGGCAGGAAAGTAGCCTATAGCTACTAACAAAGGTGGCAAGAAAAAAGTAATTTCAGTTACAGCAAAGAAATGTTTCACCTGAAGTGGGCAAGTGTAAACTATAAAATCCGAGATTTAAATATTGCATTTTAAATCAAAACAAAGGCAGCTGGTTCCCCATGGGTTGCAGTTCTGTCATTACAGTAGCCAACGTCTCAGCAACAAGAAGTGCTTGACTATCTGTGAGAGTTGACTTTATACTTACATTTCCATTCATTACTTGGTAAAAAAAAAATACTTTAATTTTTGGATCATCTTGGCAAACACAGCATTTTGGAAAAAGTATACAAAAGGGAATTTGCCAAGTTAAGCACCTGTACACTTACACGCCCACACCAAACATCTGCGCCTCGGTATGATCCATAAACCTACAGACTTTTCTATATCAACCATCTGAATGTAAGAAAGATTGCAAATGTGCGCTGTCTAATGTGTTACACATGGAACAGATGCTTTGGTCAAGAGTTGATGGCTTACACAGCTTTGACACCAAAGTCTTTCGTAGATTTGAGGTTTTCAGACACATTTGTGCCTCCAAGGCCAGGCTGTCGAAATCACTACAAATGGAATATATGTTTGGGTGTACTACATGTTCCTAGAGGGGCTTCTTACGAAAACAAGCTAATTGCCTGGATCTGTCAAGACTTTTTTGTTGAACATGCTTTGAATATTTCCTTGATCTTTCTTTTCTGTCTATTATTTTTTGAGTGCAATCTGTCACTGCTAATGCAGCATAAATGATTTATAAGGATCGTATCCCAAGAGATAAGTTGCTGGGATCTGAACCGAGGTCTCGTGCTGCACACTTCAAGCTGCGATATTTGTGATTCAGCATAGTCTAGGTTCTTTCCTTGACTGAACATTTTAATCTGAAATCACTTGAATTACAGAACAAATGTCAGTATTGATTTTCAAAAGTTCACCAAGAGAGACAGTCGGCATCAGAATCATTAAGGGGTGTTTATTTTATTTTTTTAAATGGTGCTGATTTTAGTCTCTATGGTTTAGTGTTTTGCACACAACATAATAACAATATTATAGTAGGAATTTTATATTATAAATTGCATTTTTTTAATGTATGTATTAATATTTTTATCACAATTAATGATTAATTCTTGCTTCCAAAATGAGAATGTTTAAAATTATACATCTATATTTATGTGAGAAATGTAAAATTAGGGTTAAAGCCAACTTTTATCCGGTCTGGTGAAAGTAGCATCAGTATACTCTATAAGTATCCTCACATTCACCTAATGTAGATGCTATAAAGTTGAGCTATACAGTGGTGTGACATTTTATTATGCAAGTCTTATCCCTCTTGGTCTCACAGAAGCAGGGTGATAATTCTTCAGTACTATATGTAGCACTCCTTATCTCGTATTTATTAAAAATGCCATTCATAGCACTTTCCATCATCTTGAAATTACAAGTGTGTAAGTATATTATATCTCTAAGCAGTTTTTTAAACAATAGCAATGATTAATTAATTATATCGTTTATCTTCTGTATGCACTTATGAATTATGTGTCGGGGGGTCTGCTGGTTGCTATCCCAGCTCGCATCAGGCTGAAAACTAGGAGTAGATATTCTAGCACAGGGGTGCTCACACTTTTTCAGCTTCATAAAATGACCAACTTTATTGAGAATTGACAAAACACACATAATAATTAAGTATTTACATTTTTTGTAATAACCTGAGTTTTATTTGATGACTTGCACTTAATTGAATCAATAGAACAATTGTGTGAGACCTGAATTTGGTGGTAATAGAGAGATTTTTTATGGGAGCAATTGATCTTTGATCCAAATAATCAAGAATAAAAATGATGCTCTAATAAATATTTCAAATATTTATTGAAACTGAGTTGTGCAGTACAATATGTAGGTGAGGAGTGGCGTGTTGCTTGATTTTCGTTGTAATAAAGCAATTTAGAATGAAGTTATGAAGCATATTCTGGGTAAAAACATACTTTGGATCTGGTAATTTGCAGACGGTCCCTAAGTGATTCCATGTCAGCGGGTTGTACATAGACGGTAATGTGTTTCTGCGAATGCAGAGGGAAACTTGTTTTGATAAAAAACTTTTTGTAGTTTGTTCGCTACATAACACAGATTAAAAATAGGTATTATTTGTTTACTAAGAACATTCTGGTCTCGAGCTATAGAGCAGAGAAAACCGAATCCGTGAATCTGCAGCTAACTTTACTGAACTGTGACGGGATGGATGATCGGCTGATATTGTTTCAATTTCACGCCACAATCGACCGGTAGCACCTCCGGTCGATCGTGATCAACGTAATGAGCACCCCTGATCTAGCATCACTTAACATGTATTTCCAGAAATACGAGTCTTCAGAGGCAGAAGTTTGATATTTTTTATTTTTGTGCAGTGTTGGTTGTTATTACAATATCTTATTCCTGATACCTGATGCTTTACTTTAGAACTTGTTAACATTCAGTCTGGCATAAAAAACAAGGCCCATGATTAAAACCTTTCCTTAATTGTAATTGATATTTATCTGATTAGTTCAGTTCATGTACGCTACTTTAACTCCCTGCTTAAACACTTAAAATATAAATGATGAAGTCACCAGGGGGTAATTTTATTAAAGCCAAGGAGTTTAAGTGTAGTTCAATCACATTTAATGGTGAATTAGCAGTCCGGGCAACTTGCAGCGCTCAGACTGAACACGTTTTTTAACATTTGTCAGAACAGCTGCGGTTTCCTTTGAACCATTCTCAGCCAAGATGTAGCACTCATAGCAGTCAGCATTGGAATTTTTCTTTTTAATTTGTCATTCTTTTTTCCGCAGGTTTAATGTTTTTAAGACAGAATTTGTGCGCCATTTTCTATATTTGCCATTTTTTATATTTGGATGATGTTCTTGTGATGTTTGGTCCTTCGGGTGGGATGTTTGGCCTTTCAATGCATATTTATATTAAAAGTTTAATTCTAAGTTTTATGAAATAGGAATATTGTGAGAGTTCATTGAGAACGGTGTGTAACGCCTAACTCACTGTTTAATCTGAATCATTAGTATAATTATGTGGTGCATCAGCAAGCATGGGAATCTCAGCCGCCTGTCAGCTTGAAGTCAATGAGATTTCCAGAGAAATCTTTTTTTTTTTTCAAAACCAATGACTCCTTTTTTCCCCCTGAATGTATGGAGACAGTTATTATTATTATCCTTTCTGGGGTGAAAGAGAAGAAATCAAAGAAAATCAAAAGAGCCAACTTTCATTGGTCTGATATATGACAGTGTTGGGGGCAACCCTCCCAAGATGGTAAAGGAAGGGATGAACAAACTCAAATGCACACGCATAAGATGGAATCAACACTTGTTTAGTAAAAAAAAAATAAATCAAACAAACACAAACACCCGTGGTAGGGCAAAACCTTACATAAAATATATTGTGAAGAACTAAACTAACTCGAAAACAAAACAGGAAAAACGTTAACACAAAAGGCAATCAACACAGAATGAAGACACACACAGGAGTAGGGGCCAGAATAAAAGGTACAAGAGGGTGGAATACAGACAAAGAGGAAGAGCAGGCAGGAACAGAAGAGAGTTTACAAAATAAAAGACAGAGAAAATAACAAAATAAAAATAACAGGAGGAAGAACCTAACAGACAGTGTGAAACTTTTGTTGGCACCACTCGTTCTGTCTGATGTGTGCACTCCCGTTGGTGCCCATGTTTTCAATTGATGTGCATCATCACACAAATCTTCAGACTGAAAATTCTGATGTTTGGGGAAAGAGTTTGGTGTGTACAGACCTTTAGAAATTCAAGTTGTTTGGTATTACCACAACTAGTTTATTACTTATGGATGCAAAAAACATCACCCCCAGAAACATGTTTTGGTAGAAGGGGACAGGGCCATGTAGAGACTTAAATGTTGTATCAAGTCTGATAATCTCTAAACCTTGTATATATATAATATACAAAACAAATATAGAAACTTTGTCATTTATTCCTCTTTTATGAGCAAGGTATTCATTAATCAAAGTTCATTAAACACTCTTTTAATGAGCAAACACTGACAAGGAGAGGGGACAGCACAGGCGACCAAATCAACGTAACATTACAATAATCACGGACAAGGAACACTGGGAAACTGGGTAATCAAATCAATACTAGGGAGAGCGCAGGTGAAATCAATGAACAGAACAGACAATCAGGTAGAGCATAACTAATAGTGCAGACAATGGGGAAAAGGAACTCAGAGTCCTGACAATCATCTTCTAGCATGCTATAGCCCTGTTTGTTAAACATAGATCGATATATATTTTCACACCTACTAAAGCTTTTGGAAACATCTACATAGCTTAGTCTTGATGATGAATACCATAAGGAAATGAGAGGTGAATGGGTAAAGCTGTGAAAGGCATCACACCATATGTAGCTAGCAGCATCCAGTGGATGAATCTAGCCTTTTGCTCCAAGCTGGTAGTTGTAACTGGCTCTTGAAAAAGAAAGAACAGGTAAGCTTTATTTTCAGAACCTTCAGGACAAAGGCTTAAAGAAAACGTTTAACATTTTAAATCTGCTTAAATAATAATGCAACAAATGGTACAAAAAAGCAAACAATTGCTCAGAAATAAACTTGGATTAGCTGGTATTGTAATGCTAATAATCATATTATTTGGATTCTGCAGCAGCATGCTACCACCGAGATGTAGATATATTTCAAATATCTAATAATTATGTTTGTTTTCCCAAAAGATTGTGTTCAATTCAAAGATTTGTGCTCAGGGAGATTTTTATGACCTCTTCAGGTTGTTTTGACAGAAGAATCAATGTCTTATAGTCTCCCTTGATCAGTGAATTCATCCATTTTCCAAACTGAACATCTGTCGGTTTTCACATAATAAGATTAACACTGATTCAATCAATAAATATGGAAAGGCCGTAATGAAAAACAGTGATAAAATGATCAAAGAGGCTGAGGAGAACACAAATCATCCAATACAGTACAAAAATAACATGAATAACAACTTATTATTTGAATCCATTGGGATGGGTCTGCATAATGTGATCAGAAATTAATTAGATACGAAAAAACCAAACCAAATGAACAATAAATGAAACAATGACATATTTCCTTTTTTGTGTGTGTGTCATAGATTTTATCTCACTTCCCCTTACAAACTTTTACAAGTTTCAAGGATGAACTCAAACCTTCAGCTCCTTCTATATAAGAGTTTGGTTCCAAAACATGATAAACGCCATTTTAAAAAAAAGTGCCATATCAGAAGATTTTTGTGTTAACATTTGAAAAGCCCATAGTCAATTTTCAAAACAAAAAAACCCACAATACTACCGTTTAATGCAGTCCTGTTTTTTTTGTTTGTTTGTTTGTTTGTTTGTTTTTCACAAAACGCCATCGGTCCATTAAAACCAGCAAAGCGTGTAGATGATGAGGTGATGAGGAGGTGGAAAAATGGCGGCGGTCATCTGAAAAGAGGTCTTTGAGTTATTCATTTTGTGAAAAATAAATTATTTAAAAAAATTAAAAAAAATCTGGAAATGTTTATGTTTGTATGACTTTGGGGTGCTTTAGGAAAGTTTGAGAAATCCAATCCCGCCCAGATGCGAATATCTAGTGTCTGTGATTGCAGCAAATGTTTTGTCCAAATTTCATGTCCTGTGTGGTTTGGTCAACACACAGTGCATCTCTATTAAAAAAAAAAACATATTCATTAACACTTGCTACTTTATTGAGCTTCATTTCTGAAAATAAGCAATCACATAATGTGAACAGAATATAAGTTAAAACATTTTTATTCAATTTATTCATGTTTCCAATGTCTCACCACTACTCACCCCGGCTTGGTCATATTATAACTATCCACACATTAGGAATAAATTCCCATAAACACAGAGCCCAAAAAGGACTAAAAGAACAGAACACAGTTATTAGATTGACCTTTTTCAAGTACATACTCACAAGAAACGAATGTTTACAGGCCTAGGATTTTTTACTATCATTTTTTAAATTGACCACAATTAATATCCAAGTAAACACCGAATTCCCCAACCGTGATACAAGTCATGAGATACAAGAAATGAGATTGAGACAAAATACATGATAATTTAGCTATTTTGAAAATAAAAGTATTAAAGCTGAAATATTTTAAAATAATTTTGCAAGGAAAGAAACCATTTTCCTGAGAATCAAGTCCATGACCTTGGTATAGCTACGTAGCACTAGGGTCTACTAACAGAGCCACAGGAAAGCTGTGTTATGCAACACATTAAGCATTAAACATCTTGTTTAAATTAAGTGACCCAGGCAGGGGAATTCTGTAAATGACATTACAGTTAGTTAGCAGATTATGTGGAACATTAATAGGTGAAACCCTATATAAAATCTGATTATTTACATTTTGAAATAATTATTATTGACATTTGTAATCTAAAGTACAGGCTTAACTGATATAGGACATATTTGCAGATACAACAGATATGTACGTATAAATTTGGGTGCTATTACACCATTCTGAACGGCATGATAACAATGTTATCAAACCTTTCAGAACTTCTCCATCTACTGGGAACTTTGCATTAACTTCTAGTTATGATGGCTAGATAAAAAAAAATGTTTCTTGCTAAATGCAATTAATGGAATGAATACAAAAAGAGCATTTCCTGATCCTTCAGTCAAACTTGCAGAATATTATATCTAGTTGTTTGCTTCGGAATTCTATGGTAAGACCTGCAGAACCATAAGCTTTGTGTTCACAATGACTGAACGTCTATAGACATGACTTCTGAGAATAACTTGGAGTTTGAATCTCTAATCAGGTTATCAATGACACAGATGGACATGCAAATGCAGATTTCCTGGGTATAACTGAGTTGAGATTAATTCGAATCAATCTTTTTTTCTCATCAGTAATCTTAGTTTTGATACAGAACATGAACGATGTGTCTAAGCTTTAGACAGCAATATGCCTTCGTGATATATCTCCCTGGATGCAATCTCTCCCAAAGGTTGCTGTGCATCTATCAACAGCACAGACAGGCCAATGCATCTCCACATCTTGATTACTCACATTTTATAAAGCAGCGAGCAAAACCATGAAGCTAGTCATCTTGTAAACACATCCGGAAGAGAGTAGTCGAACATCACCGGGTGAAATATCAGCCGACCTCCCTCACAACAGCTCCCAAGGGAAGCATTGCAAGTAGATGGAAGTTATATTATGATAATGGTCTGCTTCTCATTCCAATTAATGACTCTTATCCATGGCGAGGATGAAACATGGTGGCACATCAGTACAAACCTTCCTCCGAAAAGCCATTGTCTGTGGCTTTTCTCCTTCTGGTAATGCTATGAGGACAGCTTAGATTATATTAAAGACATATGCAAGTGTGAGGCATCAGAAATGAGATTCTTTTAAAACGAAAGGTAATTCAAATTGCTATAACTCTCTGGTTATGGGGGGATTTAAGTGATGTTCATGAGGTACATCTCATGTTGACCTCATTCTGCTGAACAGACAAACCCTTGGTGTGACATTTCATCTCAGTATTCTGCTGAGCGATCACAAGAGATCATTCAACTTCTTACCAAAGTGAAGGGCACACCTAATAGCCTTTTTGATTAATTTGACAGAGATCAGGGACCTCATGTACAACAACTGAAATCAATGCATACGTACAGAGCTGAATATGTGCTTATGCCTTTTTTAAAATTCAGTCTTTCGCAGGATCCAACTCACATCCTCTTGTACATCCCAGTGAATTTGAAAATGAGTGCGCATGCAAGAACACAACTCCCCACCCTGTCTCCTCCCTTGTTTGCATGCATTTCAATTTGTACCTACTTGTACAAAAAACTGAAATATGTTTTATTTGGACCTTCAGATTATTAATAATTGGCATGGCGCATTTCGCGTGCAGGAAGTGGGGGACACTGTGGTCACACCACCACCAGTCTGAAGCGTTGGCAGGATGAATCCAGGGTCTCCAGGTTGTCGATGCCAAATTCAGACTCTACCAATCAAATTTTGCAGCAGAACTAGACAACATTTATTGTCCAATTCTGGTGAGTCGGGGTGAATTGTAGTCTCAGCTTCCTATTTTTAGCTAACAGGAGTGACATGCCATGTGGTCCTCTGCTTCTCCTCGGACATCAACAAGGCATTTACGCTCTCAGATCTGACTCTGACTGGATATTTTCTCTTTTTCTGATGATTCTCTCTACACTCTAGAGATGGTTTTGCATTAAAATCCCAGTAGATCAGCTGTTTCTGAAATGAACATCCATGCCACGTTTAAAGTAAAATGATGCCTTGTTTGAAATACAGCAGATCATCTTTACCATGTCTACGTGCCTGATTGCATTGAGTTGCTACCATGTGATTGCTGTTTAAAATATACATTAATGAGCAGTTGGTCTGGTGTACCTAATAAACTGGCTGGTGAGTGTATGTCTGACACTATGTAGTTAGTTTCCAATTGTTTCCAAAATGAAAACTATTTTGAAACAAAATGATATCCGAAAAAATCAGCTCATGCAAATAGAACACACATAAGTGGTTGGTCATTCTTTTGTACATGGAAGTCCAAGACTGAAAAGCACAAGAGCCAACACCTTCAGCCAGCTAAACATCTGTGACCTGCCAACCTCTTCATTCTCCATTTCCATAAATTCCCAAACAGTTTGGACCAGATCCAATATCCACAGTCATCTTGACTCCTGCCAAGCCCAGCTGCGCTCACTGTGATTGATTAGCACAAGTCCTTTGCTCCACATTGCTTGGACCAGGCAGGTGGTTTGAGCTCCAATGATCTCACCAATAGTCGCACACTAGTCGACACAAAGAATTCTCTGACAATCATGTAGTACAGCTGATAAAAAAACACCAAAAGCCAAAAGTTTATTTAGTTTTTTAAAGAATAGGCGAGTCTTGTAATCCCACTATATCTCTGATCTGTGAGGACCCAACAAAATTGTCTCCCCCAGATCTCCCAACACTAGCCACATGCCGTATTGCTATACTGCTGGAGTTTTTGCTAAAACCTTTGATGTCGTGTCATTCTTTGCAAACAAGTAATCAGTGATGTTGGCCTCACATTAATGTCCTTGCTCAAGCTTTCTTTGGAATCGAATGATGTTCCTGCTGTGTTATTTCTAAACAATAGAACAGATGCTTCTGTCATGAACATTTAGGGCCATCTCAAACTTACCATTCGCTGGAAAAACTGTGTGCAATCAACTACAGGGTTTTTTTTTACAGTTAATGACTTGTTCGAAATGTTTCAATCTTGATTCTGGAAATTCTACTCCATGGAGATTGCTCTACTTGGAGTTGCTAATGACATTCTGGTGACCAGTGGGGATTTTTCTGCTCTTATCTTACTTGACTAAATTGCTGCTTATGACACTGTGGATATTCCATTTTAATCAGCGGATTGGAATATTGCACTGCAATGATTTTTTTTCAGATCGTGTTTACTTGTCTTTGTTTTCATGCGGGGTTCCACCAGGCTCAATGCCGGCCCCAATTTTGTTTCTACATATGATTTCACTTGTGTCTGTTACTAGGAAAAAAGATAATGTCCAGAAGATGTCATGGTCATGTCTCAAATACAACATGGCAGCTGTAAAAATTGACATGCCTTTCCCTCAGAGGTGAAAGACTGGCTTGCAATTTAATTTAATGAATTTAAGACAGAACTTATTCTCATTGGTCCTTCATTTTCCTTTGCCCCTACACTTAATAATTTGGGTGGTCTATCAGCATCTCTCAAACTCTGGGGGCTTAATCTGGGATTTTATTTTTGACTCAAAATTGATTAGCGTGTGAACTCTTTTTTAACTCTAACTTTAACTTAAAGTTAAAAGTTTTTATAGATCATCACATAAATGTATTTTAAAATGTATTTTAATTTGAACTGCCTTGCAAATTATGTCATAACTGAAATTAAAAATGAAAAATATAAAAAATAGAACCGTTTTTGAAACTGAAATAAAAGTTGGGTCGCGTCTTTCCTAATAAATTCAAAACACCCAGTGTGATTGACACATGCACTGCTGTGTGCAGAGACTTCTAAGGGTTAATGAGCAATAATTCATTATAAATCAAGGAAACATATTTAATGTTTTATAGTTATAGATTACAGGAATTTTACAACCAGTCTTTGATTTGTGCACAATTATGGGAAAGAAGACAAAAGGTCAGATCAAATGATACAGAATAAAAACATAGTTTCATAAATGTAGAAAACCTCTGCTTTGAGATAGTGTGACTTGGAACCTTTTCTGTGGGAAATCTTTAAATATTTTTTTATAGGGAAGAAATGTGCTTTGCATAATGAATTAAAATCCTAATGCACTGTTCCACATGTAGTTCGGATGTATGTGGTGACATTATGAGCTACCCTTGAAAACCCATTGAAATCCTTCATGTCATCTTGCATCATCGTTTTCACAGATAAAATGTGAAATAAATCACGGAATCAAAAATTGCCCATCATTTGTACATTTTGAAAGCTTTTCATCTTTTTAGCTCAAAAAGGCTATCATGATTGACAAACTCAAAGGTGCCCTTCAGACCTCTGTTGTGGCACATTCTCTTATTATCTCTCTGACATCAAACTTCACTCGGCCTCAAGGCAACAAAGTAATAGCATTACACTAGTTGAACCGAATTCCTTAGAAGGAAAATTACTTTTTTTAAAGTTCATTGTAAACATTTTAAATAATGTCATTATAGAACTGCATGAGAGTCCTCACACAATTCTTGTAGATATAAAAACTATATATACATATATTAATTGTACCATTAACTAAAAGTGTTTGTTAATACTTTTGATTATAGCAGTGTGGTGAGTTGTAATGTGACTTTAGCAGCAAAGGAACTCATGAATATGAATTCATTTGCACTGACATTGAAAGGTAATCTTCCTGGAAAATGTAATCACGTAATAAATATTCATCAGTTAAAACCTTCCCAATATTCCCGAGATCTGATTTCTTGAATTTGGTTGTAGTGTGTGATAGTTTTTATCTACATAAATGCACCCAAGTTGGCTGAAAATATACAGTTTTCTGAAAAATATGAATTTCAAATGTGAAGCTTGCATCCATTTTTGAAGGCTGAGATTGTCTCTAGACAAAGGTATTCTGTTAGCAAGCTTTCATGGCATCTCCTTTTTTTATTACTACATTTTTTAGTTATTCTTACCAGTAGAAAAACTATGGGAAAATATTTGTATATATTGTGAGCGAAGTACAACTTACTACTGTACAGCTGACAGGAATCTAGCATTTCTGTCTCCGTGGGAAATATGGCTTCAATCTCACTAAGTATTAACAAAGAACTCATATTCTAATATTAACATGAATTGGAAAAAGACCATTGTATTTCTGGTTAACTTTACTCGTCTAAAAAGAAGTATTCAGATCATGACTTTCACTTCAACACATTTGGTCAGTGTTTGCTTTTTCTCTTGTTCACTGTTGCATAAATCATTGTCTTAATTACAGTGTCTGAAGTCAGTCAAGTACAAGCTTCAATTTCACACGAGAGACTGTAAATTATTGTTGTTGCAAGTCCCTTTGATCTTGCGTAAATAGCCTCTAATTACAGAATTTTAAAAAGATCATTAATTCAAGAATCAAACAGTACTTCAGTTGGATGCGGAACTTTAAGATAGACTCAATTTTTGTTTTTGAGGTGAAATGTGTTTAAGTTAAAGGTATAACACACACACACACACAGACACATAGATAGATAGATATTGATTGAATGATTGATTGATTGATTGATTGATTGGTTGGTTGGTTGGTTGGTTGGTTGGTTGGTTGATTGATTGATTGATTGATTGATTGATTAATTGATCCCAAAAGGAGTGCCCAGTCAAGATTTTATGGAAATTAAACCTGGTGCTAGGTTTGGATGAGTGTAATCTAACAAAGCAAATCCCATCAAAACCCTAAAGATCACAGGCACAATTATAGGTGCCAGAACGAAAAATTGAACCTTTATTTAACAAAAAAGTGTTTGTTGAACAAAAAATATGTAATGAGAGCCCAGGTTTCACTGATAGTGGTCTTCAGCTCTTCTCTATTGTTGGGTCTGATGTATCACTTCGTCCTTTTTACAATATCCCATAGATTTCCTGTGGGATTAAGATTAGCAAGGTTGCTTGCCAAAAAAAGGTGGATACCATGGTCCTAACACCAGGCACTAGCTTTTCAAATACTGTTAAAATGAGAAATCTGCATCTCCATATAGCTGGTCACCAGCAGGGAACACAAAGTGCTCTAAAACTTCCTAGTAGATGGCAGCATTGACTTTAAATTTTAGAAAACAGAGTGGACCAACACCAGCAGATGCTGTGGCATCCCAAATCATTCTGACTTTGGAAACTTGGAGACTCTGAGACCTTGACTTACAGAGCAAATACAAAGTTGACTTCCATTAGAGAACATAACTTTGGACCGGTCAGCAGTCTGCGTCCTTTTTCTCTTTAGCCTCTTAGTCTTGAGGTGTGATACTTCTGACGCTGTCTCTTCAAGCACAAGGAATGTGACAGCTTAAACCCATGTGATGCATACAACTGTGGATGGTGGTTCTTGAAGCACTGACTCTTGCTGGAGTCTACAATTTTGGAATCCCCCCACATTTTTCTATGGGTTTCGTTTCACAATCCTCGCCAGGGTGTGGTAAATCCTTTTTTCTACCTTATCTTTTCCCTCCCTTTGCTGCAATATTAGTGTGCTGGGAAACAGACATCTGTGAAGAGCCAGACGCCTTTACAATGACCTTTTGTGTAATACCTTCCGCGTGCACTGTGTCAGTAGGTCATCTTTCGAGAAAATGTCAAGTCAGCAGTCTTTCCCAAGGTTGTTTGGTTTACAAAATTAGGCTGAGAGACCATTTGCAGGTGTTTAACCTATATACAAAATTCCTGAGATACTGATTTTGGGGTTTAAATGCGGTTTAATTTAGTTGTCATCCAAAGTAAAATAAATAAACACTTGAAATGTATCAGTCTATGTGGAATGAATGTAAGTCTCCTGATGGCTCACTTAAGCAATAATACCTGCTTGATCATATCCAATAAAGTGTATTTGGAAACTAGTCACTCATAATACACAATGTTTTCCTTTTTAACAGATTGCAAAACCATGTCTTTGTCATTCCAAGCCAGCTAGTACATGACATGCCAACAGGCCTTAAACATCTACTTTAAGAACAACACTCATGTTCTGCCACATAAAGTACAAGACACTCTTAGTTTGAACATTCTCCGTCATTTTAGGACACGCTCGCATTCCTCAGCTGAATTCATTGAGATACATCATAGCAATCAAAAGAAGAAAAAAAAAACAGTGATTATTATCATGTTCACAACATGATGGATTTGATTGCAACAGTCGATAATTAGTATACCCCACGATTCACAAGAATGAACTGCAGTAATTACTCTTGCTAAAAACCAAAGAATTTACCGTTGCACTGAACTCTATCTACATGAGTAGAATCAATAAAGGGACATGAAGAAATCAATGCTAGCTTTCAAATCCATATAAATAAATGCTATGAAAAAAACCTTTGCGATTTGTTTTTAGAGGCACTTGGGGACAAATTAGTAGCTGAATGTCACAGAGGTATGCGAGTTCTGTGCTATGGGAAAAGTTTTGAAGCAATTACTAGGACAAAATGTGGCTAAAGGGAAAAAAAAGGAAATAGCAAGCCCTTGGAAACCCTTGTGGCAGCCTTAACAAACGACATATTAAAAAAAAAACTTATTATTGGATCTTTTGCCAATTTTCTTTTTGGATTTATTAGGGGTCTTGTCACATGTCAAGCCATGTAGGCAGAACAGCACCATTAGGGAATGTAATCAAATGCATTGCATCTGGACATAATTAGGGCTGCCAGTAGGTGGAGTAGGCAATACACACTTACTGGATCACAAGAGTGGGTTGCATCTCTTATGTGACAGTGATGTGTATGAAATGAGTAAATGTTAATGTACTGTTTCATCCGTTATTGGTTATGGGGTTGGCTATTGAGAGGTACAGGTAATGGATTCGATGCTCAGAAATAGAACAAAGATGAACTACTTGCAAGGCAAGTTTATTTATATAGCACATTTCATACACATTAAGTTAAGACAGTGAAAATAGAAATATAGAGCACACATACACTGAAAGACAGCTGGACATATGCAATTAAAAAACTGAGTGTAAAAATTCATAAAGAGTTAAAATCTCATTCACATAAAAATAATGATTAAATAGAGGAACACTTAAGGAAAACCAAAATGAAGAAAACTGCTCTGCATTGGTGTAAAGAGTACTGAAATATCATATTCAAAAAAAAGTACCATTACTTGACAAAAAAAGTAAAGAAAGTAGAGTATCTGTTCAAATTCGACTCGAAGGACAAGAAAAGGTTCTTATAGAAATAGAGAAGAGGTAAAGAGAGAGAAAGAATCAGAAAGAAGAAAGAAACAGGAAGAACAAGAGGGAGAGAGAAGGAAAAGAGATGGAAAAATTAGAGAATTAAAGAAAAGAGACAGAAAGATAGCATTCAAGACAATGGGAGCAAGATGGATGTAAAAGAGAGGAGAGAAAAAAGAAAGAAAGAGGGAAATAGAAGAGAGACAGATAGATTGAAAAGAGAGAAAGTGAGAGACAGAAAGAGTAAGAGCACAAAAGATATAAATACAGAAGAATGAAATAGAGCGAAAGAAAGGGAGAGAAAGCGAAAAATAGAAAGCAAAGAAAAAAGAAGAGAGAAAGAGAGGGAAAAATAGAGGAGCAAGAGTGAAATAGAGAGAACAACAGAGAAAGAGTGATATAGAGAGAGCAAAAAAGAGAATGAGAAGGAAAAACTGCTTTATAATTAAATAATCAGAATATGCGATTGAAATGGTAAAAGAAAATTAACGAGTATTTTTACTGATTGTATTGATCCGATGGTATTGAATTAGCTACATTCGCTCAGTCTCATTTTGGGGTGACTGTTTCTTTATACGCAATTTTATTGGACAGGATAAGTGCCAATCACTAGTATTACAAGTAGTAAAGGCAAGTTGAAGAAAAACTAGAAATGCACTCAAGTAAAAGTACTTAGTTGTACAGAAGACCGTCATTGACACCTCCCATAAGGAGATAGTCTCAAAAGGCAATTGCAAAAGAAGCTGCATGCTCACAGACAGAGAGAGTGTTTAGAGGAAGGAAAATGTTGTGGAAGGGAGGGGAAAGGGACAATTAAGCAAAGCTAAACCCTTGAGTCTTTTCTGAATGGTCTGGGCAAAACAAATTATAAATAATGAAAATTATCGTGGAATCAGCACATGACAGATTGCTTTGCATCATGCTTATTTCCATACCACTGGAATCTTTAGATTAATGCTAAAACCTCTTCCTGTGAGCATATTCCAGACAAATGACTTTTCAACATGAAAAAGCAGAGCAGACCGCAATCCCTCTGTGTTTTCTCTTGTTTATCAGCACATCAAGTAAGGCAGTAATTAATCATTTCTACCACCAGATAGGAAATTTACAAAGGGTGATAGCAACATATTGTCTCTTGAGTTAAAGTGCAAATTCACATTTTTGGCCTAGTATCTGGTTACTTCTGGACTGTCTTGCAAGCAGTGAACATCGCTTAAAGTATGAAGTTTAATTTACTACATCTTTTTTTACCTATTCTGTCCTGCTTAAAAGCCACCACACCACATAAGATGGTAGGTGCTTTGTTTGAGCTGGACAGTTTTTTTCTCTCCAGGGGAGTGAATATATGACGTGGTGTTTACTCCTCTGGATGGAATCCGTAAATTTATGTAATTATTTTTTTTTTCACAAGAACCAGCTCACATTAATTACATCAGGACAGGAGGGTGTTAAAAGAAAAAGGGGAGAGAAGGAAATATGTAGGAAAAGGGGAAAGAATCTGGAGTGAGAAGAATACCTAACTGAACATACCATTGCATACTTAGCACCATTTCTTACCCACCTCTTTTCAAGCCAATCAGAATGCAGCTTGTTTAAATTGAGAGTTTACCAGAACACACACACACACACAAATAATATGAGAAGGTTGAACATAGGGTGAACTGAGCCCCTTTAACCCACTATACTAGTAAATTAGTAAAGCTAATATAAATAGATGTGCAAGTTACAGAAGAAAAAAACTATATTTTTTACTCCAGGAGTTTTAAGCGATTTGGGAAAATTGCATTGGTTTTCCATTGAGTGTGATGCTACCTCTGATCAAAAGGATACCTTTTTTTCTTTATACCCGTTATTCCTCTTTTTTTTTATATTTCAGAGTAGATGCTCTGGGTTTGACAAAGTTAAGTTCTCTCTGTGCTCCAATCACTGTGCCTAAAAAATTGTTCAAGATCAGTTCTTGCTCCATGCATCCAAGTGGAGTGACAGTCATTAAAGTTTCTGATACAGGAGGATTTTCCCCTGAAGCCTTTTCCCTCCACAGATGAGTGGGTAACTATGGCGACACATTCAGATGGACGGATGCTGCATATAGAATTGCACTATTCTCCATAGAGGACCTTTATCCACTTTAAGAGGAGTTCATTCATTTAGCTCCATGAGTTCCATCTCCTGCATTTCCTTTGTAAAGATGTGAAGGAAAGACTGGATCAACTGATACATTATCAAACTTTCTGCTAAATATTGAATCTCCACACTTCAGGGGCTCTGGAGCATAAGAAAAAATATTGGAGTTCTCGGAGTGTAATTGATACCTCAGTTAATATTTGATTTAGTTTTTCATGTGCATTCACCATAAGCCAGAGAGGTCATCAAAAATAGAAAACTCTGTACCTGGGCCGTGAGTAAAACTTCTGAGTTCAAGTGATAATATTCTAGAACCGTCTATGCTTGGATCTTTTTGAAAAAATATCCTCATACGTAACACAAAGCCTTTAACCAAGGATTTCTCCAGCAAGCTGCAAAACATTTTGAAAGTCATAGGGATAGAGGATCAAAGTTTCAGTTTCCTTCTTGCATTCTATTTAGGGTTTAATCTTTCTCTTTGATACATCACACATCATATCAAAACACTGAACAGTTCCAACTGTTTAACTCAGTGTCATCTTCTCTGCTTTTGCATCAGCCACTATTATATTATTAGCTGTCAATAATATTATAATTTTTTAACCAGATTTACACTGTAAACTGTGTAGCAATGTTAGGTTTGTGATTTGTCGGTTTGGTGGTGCAGCATCAAACCATCTCTGCCATACCCATAACACCAAATCCACACAGCCAAATCCACAGATCCACACATCCAAACCTAGAACCGCATCGCCTTCAAGGATTCGCCATACTACTAGGCTACGCATATAGTCTACAGCATTGGCAGCAGTAAAAGTCAGTCTTGATACGGTGAAATAAATGTACATTCACAGCTTATGCTCATGGTTCAAACCCCTATTTCTTGGTTTAAACATCAACTTTTGTTGTTCTCACGTGCGGTTGAGATGCGTGAAGGTAGTAAAGGTAGATACATCATCGATAAACTGATTGGGAAATGAAGTCCTCCACCTGCAGATGCACAAACTGCATTAAATTGATATCACATACACATATACCCTTTTTCTGTTAACCAATACACACCATTCAGTCCAAACCATACATCAATAGCGTTTCATGCTTGCACTGGTAGCATAGAAAAAGTTGATTGATGGTAGAATGAACGAACAGCTGTAACTCCCAGTGTTCCACCTCATTGCTAATTAAACTGGCACCTTCATAATGAATACATTGATTTTCACTCTTGAACATGAACTTAATCCTTCAAGTCATTGTGTGACAATTAGGGTTTGAAAACTGCTGTGGACTTGCATGAATTCCACCAATGCTGGTTTAATTTGGAAGATAGCTCTTGAGTGTGAAACCTCTAAATTGAAACCTGCCATAATTTATTGATCCTCACGACAGTTCATTTCTGCTGTGGAACACAAAAGGAGATGGAGATTTGTTTGCAATTTTAGTAACCTATTGGTCTCAGGTTTTTAGTAACCTATTGGTTTCATAAATTTAAAGTTGTATGCCGACATTATTCCACGGAGATCGTGCAGGCAATACATCAACATTTTCTACTGCTGGAGATATTGTCACTGCAACCAGATCTGTGCTCTCTTCAGAAAATGTGGATAGGTTAATCTTTTTAGGCAAAAACCTAAAACTTGAATAGTTAGTTTTGTTGATATATAAGCTGAAGCTGTTGACCTGCTTTTTCAGGTCAAAGTTTTCAGGTCCTAACTAGTGGCAGTGTTTCATTTTTTATTTAAAAAATGTGTATTTCTTTATAAAGAGTGCAATTTATTTAAAATATCACCCAAATGTGTCACTTTTATTTATTTTATGCAAGAATTCTATTGTGTATTGGCAGCTTTTCAAAATAAAGATTTTGTAAGTTCTTATTGTTTTGTACCGAAAATTAACCGAACTGAGCTCTCCAAGACACCGTACCGAACCGAATACGATTTTAGCGTACCGTTACACCCCTAGTAACCAAATAAATGACATACTCAGTTTATCTATGAAAATGGCTCCCTAAATCGACATGATTAGGAATCCAATGTGACCTAGCACCTTGATTCATCCATAAATCCAAAACTATTTATATGAAAATGAAAGTTCAAAATTGAGGGAAAATGTCAGAATAATAAGAGATGTAGAAAAATGTGTGCGCATGACATATAAATGCTCAGCGCATGACAGGTTTATAGGCGGCTTGGGCCCTTTGCAGCTGCCTATAATTCTCTCTTCACGCCACCAAGTGTGGGAATCTAAATAAAAGATGAGGGTGCAAGCATGTGACACGTCAATCTGCCATTACATATACCTTTTAATGCACTGACCAAAGTACTGCACCGAACATGACTAGAATCAATAGCACTCTCCTGTTAAATAAGGACAGAGGAGACCTCTATTAAAAGTATTTGATGCACGGGTTATTTAATTCATGTAGAAACGTGACAGGCAAAGAAAGAGAATAAAGTGTTTGAAGCTGTGAATTCTCCCACAAATCCCATTGATGACAACTTTGGTTTTACTGAACAGAAACTTTGCAAATTCTTTTTGTTAGACATAAAATAGGCCAGTAAATGGTAAGTGCAAGTGAACTAAAATCAAGAAGGCACAGAGAAAATGGATTTAGTGATGGTGGACTCTGGCTCAGAGAATGAGTCGTGAGTCATGTGTAGGAGGGAAAGGACCGCAGGGTCATCCCTCAGACAAAAAGCACCAAGCTTCAGACTAATATGAAAGAGTTTGGGTCAGCATTTAACGCAGACATGATGGAAATAGGAAAGAGGGCATGCAAGAGGTTTAAAAGTTAAAGTAAAAGTTCCCTCAAATGATTCTGTCGAACACTCAAACAATATTTAGATTAAGTAACAATCCTCGTCTCTCCTTCTTGAAACAAATACGAAAGTGACTGAGACTGCTATTAAAAAGCTATTTTTTATTCATGGTCAAGATGCATTTTTGACAGCATACCTCGCTGTGCGTGTTCTTATTATGTCACTTTGACTTTTATCCTTTTATGATCCTATTCCTACACTTCCCACTGTTGTCCATGCTGGGTGTATTAATGGTACATTGGTATTTGATGGAATCTCAACATACATTTTCAATGGCTACCCAGTTACACATCGCACTCTAATAGAGGCTCCATATCCTGGTTTAGGACAGGTGACGGTGAGGGTGAAGGAGCCACATCATTTACACATGCTCTGGTTTTAGGCTATGCTGAGTGTGGATGCATATCTTCAGGATTGTGAGGCGGAATTGATAAAAGCACAGGAGTTTCAGTCACGACCTTCACAAATGACAGATCAGTGGTAGGTAAAAGCTTATTAATGTATGGGGGTTAGACCTGGATTTGTCTGTTTGAGAGGATAATGTTGAATCATTATCTAATGCTGATCAGTATTGTGCAGTTTTAAAATAACTTTTAAAGTATTGATGTGCATAAACCTTGTTTTGTTCATAATATCATGGTTTCACTGGTTCCCACAGCCCCTGAGTCACAAGTTGAGCAGCAATCAATTTAAGCCACATTTAATCGTAATTCCTCCAATTATCCATGCAGCAAATTGCTGGAACTCTGACCATGCCTCTTCTCACCGCTCTATAATCTAAACTTCCCCATCATTCAGTAGCTGGTATACCGTTCACTACACTAGTTCCTCAGACTAAAATATGTAAGTTACTTGCTTAGGTTCATTGATTCTCAACAATATCCTAATCTGTTTATATACTTTTCTGGATGTCCTCCTGCTTTACAGTACAGTAAACACTCACCTCCTTGATCTCAAATGCTTCTATTCATCTCTGGCATTAGTCTTGTTTTTTGCTTAATTCTACTCCCCTCCTGTATAGTTTCTGTGAATAACTGCCTCTACTGCCTCATCAACTACAGCTACGTTTTTGTACAGCTATGTTGTTACTTTTTTATCTAAGGTTACGATTTAAGCTAATAATGAAAATATGCTTCTTAATCTCTGAAATTAGCTTCAGATTTCTTAAGCAGCTATTTAAATACTTTTGTATTGGTTTTGGGGAGAGAACATAACAAACTCAATTTTCAAGTCTCTTTCGGACATCAAAATGTGTTCACACCATTTTAGATTTTTTATTTTTTTTTGTCATAATTTAGTCAAAAACAGGTTATAACTCACTCAACCCAGTACAGCACAGAGAAAGTGAAACCCACTTGAATTTACAGCTACTGTACATAAAATAGATGCTGTACAAACAAACACAGGCAAGTAGAAAAATATCATGTTTTTTGCCAGATTTTTTTGGCAGGTTTTGATGTTTCCCAAGAAACTAATGAGTTTTAAACATTAAAGGTCTGTATAATCAAGAATTCTGCCTTCAGGAACATCTTTTGGATCAGTGCATCTGTAAGAATCTTGCTCTGTTTTAAAAGTAAGATAATAAAAAAATAAAAAGCACAAACACATATGCCGAAACTGTACCTGACGCACATCGGCATCTGCTTTCACAAGATTTCCTTCTAATTATTGCAAGAATAGCAACTTAGAACTCTGAGTTCTTAGAAGTCTGGAATCTTATGGATAAAAAAAATAACTGCCAGAAAAAAACTAATTGACTCAAGTAAGAGTAGCTATCAAAACAGTAAAACAAATTCATTTAAAAAGTACTACTAGCTATTAGCTAAATGCAACTAGTAATATTGAATAAATACCATGAATTGTAAACTATTGATTTTCATACACCTTCCTTTTTTCTGTTAGTTTAAAATATGCTGAATTTAAGTTGTTTAAAGTTAGCATATGATGGTTAAAATAGCATGATACACCTGAAATGTATAATAAAATCATACACATATGTAGTCTGCTTGCAATACCACTTCATAGACACTAGAGAGCAACCACTTGTGGACAACCACTTTGTGACTTCTCCTCTTGTGTTTTGACTTTCTGTCGAAGGTATTATGCCATTTAACAATTTTTGTACTCATTTGAAAGAATTAATATTTGTGCATTTCTTCAATTGGTTGTTCAGTGGTTCTTGTTGGTGTTTGTTGAGCCCTTGGCAAATAATCAGAGAAAACATTGTGTGAGCAAAATTACACTTTAAGGTCAAAATGTCTGTAGTAATTAAATAACAATAAACAGCTACAAGTATTGTTATAACTGTTAGGTTAAGAGATACATGTGTCGTGAGGGTTCAGCAAACTCAACGTAAAACCAGCGTGTGCTGCTTCAGCCATAACTTTCACCTAAGCCCTTGCATTAAATGTTTGCTGAGGAACGCTGACAAAATGTAAGAAACTTAATGTATTTTACTCGAGTACAAGTCATAACATTTGAACAAAAAATACTAGCAACACTATATATTTGTAAATGTAAATAGCTACCACCCACCTTTGAACAAATGGATATAAAATGAACATCCCAGGAGTGAGAATGTAAAGTAGCTATTTATGTGGAAACCTACTGAATCTACTTAGTCACACACTTGTCACAGTGTTATAGTTGTCATACTTATACATCATGTGTGTTAACCCAATCTCAATTAATCATTGTTTGCTAAGCAAAACTGGAATCTGAGGGAGAGAACATACCATGGAACAAAATTCTTTATGAGAAGAATTGCTTCAGGAAACTACTGAACGCTTTTGCATTTCATCTCAATACACATTTCCCCACACACTTCTGATTTTTAAACACGAAACATAAAAACAGCATCAAAAAGCAGTGGTTTAGAGACAAAATAAACGCTTGTGGATTAAAAAGGACATGGAAAACATTCTAGTCAATCTCTAAACAAAAGAACTTCTAGCTTGTCATGCTAATGCTGTTCACATTCAAAAGAACTTTGAGGCACTCAGATCAAGATATAAATTAGAGTCATCATACAATCATATCTGTCATCATATGCCAATCCTAGAATAGGTCCATTTCAAATGACAACCAAAAAATAAGTTGAAATGAAGTGTTTTAAAGTTCTGATGAATAGCTTTCCGTCTGACAGTGACAGTCCAAAACGATCCATAATAGACATGATGACCTGAATGCCTCACTTCAAGGTTAGAAAATTACAGCCTTTAAAAAAGCTTTGAACTTGGAACATGATAAACCCTGGCAGGTACTGTGAATGCTTCTCTCAGAAAAGCAACAGTGTACAATCTAGAAAATAATTTTCCTGTATCAAATCCAAAAGTGCACTTTGTGATGTCACAGATGAAAAGGATAGTTCTAGGTTCTAAAATAAGACATTACTTTGTCTTCCATGTGAAACTGAGCAAACCATTCTTCCAACACACTGGACTATTGGAGCGCAATAGACTTCAATTACCATGGTAACATGGTAAGACATGTAATGTGTACATAGATGGAGTGGCCTCCATCTTAAGATGGGTTAGACACTTATAGGGCATATATGACGTGTATAAACTAGCGTTCCATGACTTTAACACAATTTGATGTATTGTTAAGATTTTCCCAATAACACTGAGCAATCAAAAGCTTAAGTCCAGGATCAATATATAAGTAGACAGTCAGGACAAAACATTTCTAGTACCAAGTTTGTCCCCTTTTTGCCTTAAAAACGGCCTTAATTATTCAGGGTATAGATTCAACAAGGGACTGGAAACTTGACTAAAGAAAAATACTGAGCTCAGAGTCCGATCACTTCTGGTTGTGATTTGGTTCCACAGGTAGGGGAAAAATGCATTCATTGACATGTTCAAACGTACACAAGGCTTTTGGGGGAAGGTCTGGTTGAACCCTCTGCCACATGTGTTTTCAACTCGCAACTCAGGGAGAACAGTCAGGTCCTATAGGAAATTTGGAACATTGAATCTGAACAGAAAATGCTCTCCACCTCAGGTGTCATCAGAGCCGATAGAAGCTGTGGCCTTGAGGTGACTGATGCCTGTTGGGCCAGCAATTCTTGGACGGACAGAAGAAATAAGGGATGCTGTCAGGCTAAAGAAGTATTCTGATTCAGCTGGGTTAACACAGCAGTTGACAGAAAAATGGGACGGTAGTCAAGGAGGTCTGAAAGGTGTTCATAGAGGCAATGGAGGAGGATTATCGGTTAGCCCCAAGGAAGTTCTGGGAAACCATCCAGCACCTCAGGAAGGCAAAGCTGGGCTCTACGAACACAGCTTACAGCAATGTTGGATTGATTTGATTATCTACTGGGGATATTGCTAGATAGTGGAAGGAATACGTTGAGGATCTCCTAAATGGCTTCCACTGAAGAAGCAGAGTTAGAGGTCTCAAGGGCTGAAGCATCTCTCACCCTGATGAAGTCAAGGCAGTTTGGCAACCTTGGTTTATACGCCTCTGCAGTATTGTGTGTCAGCCTGGAACAATATTTTTGGATTGGCACAATGGTATGGTGGTTTTTCAATAAGGGGTACCAGACGCTGTTATCAAACTATAAGGGGGTCACACTTTTCAGTCTTCCTGGGAAACCAGGGCACTCGTGAAGAGAAAATAACCGATAATCAAACCAAAGATTAAAGAAGAACTATGTGGTTTTTGTCTTGGCCATGGAACACTGGACCAACTCTATATGCTCTTCAGGGTGCGTAATGGTGCATGGGAGTTTGCCCAACCAGTCCAGATGTGCCTGTAGATTTAGAGAAGGCATTTGGCTATGTCCTCCATGGCGTCCTGTTGTTAGTTCTTTTGAGAGCATTCAGGTTAACGTAATTGCGTTTCCTACTACTGACTGGATTAAAACAGTTTGCTTGATTCTTCAATGTCAATAACTTTACAAATGTTGATGTTTCTTTTAAAATGGTGTTTTAAAAACAACACATGGTTTTATTATATAATGTGAAGACATGCATGCATTTTTAAACTGTAGATGTCTAAATATTTTATGAGGCCACAGTATGTCCTCAGGCCTGTTTGTATCTGATCGGCTTCTCCAACTTCCTGAAACATCATTTGACTTATGAGTCTGATCAACCTCCAGATGGGTCTGTTTGAAATTCATACACAATCTAAAAATACTTCTCCCTGCGTCATTCTGAACTCTCTGTAGTCTAGCATAAGAAGACACTTGCAGATGTAAAGTAGATCCCCCTCTAAAGACTCAAGAACAAGATCTAGCCTGCAGATATATTCAGATTTGCTTTTATCAGCATCTATAACTTACTTTACCATCATAATCCTACTTTTGCTCTCTATTGTAATATAAATGTCTTTGAGAGTTTAGAGAATGAAGTGTCTGAATACTTACAGTGGATGCCTACAACAGCACATCGGGGGTAAGCGTGACAGCACTAACCCTATACAAATTTCAGTTTATTTACACAAGCATGAAGTTTATTGAGTA
Organism: Danionella cerebrum; assembly: GCA_007224835.1. Taxonomy (NCBI): domain Eukaryota; kingdom Metazoa; phylum Chordata; class Actinopteri; order Cypriniformes; family Danionidae; genus Danionella; species Danionella cerebrum. Next base: position 489,823 of record SRMA01025436.1, on the reverse strand, counting down.
CTTTGATTTAACTCGTTTGTAGTTTTCAACAAATTGTATGAAGACTAGTGAACAACATTTACCCAATTATGGTCACATGGTTATTGAGTGGTGCCAATAATTAGACAGTTAGTTTTCATTTACATATGTTTAAATTTTCGACTTATAGGAAGTAACAATAAATGCCATGCCCTGTTTGGAAGAATTGATCTTTAGAACGCTGCATTTCGCTTTATCACAGAGCGCAAACCCCATTCTAAATGCTCCTTTTCATACAACCTCTAATTGTGTGCTTAGGTTTTTACAAAAATGTGTTTTTACTTTGGGAATCCAAACATTATCTGAGTGGATAGGTACGAGACATATACATGCATTCAAAGCCTTTGCAGCATGCTGTGCCTCCACAGAACCTATTCTTTTGCTGTTTCTGGACAAGGCATTGATGAGGAGTCAGGCAAACCCCTGAGGCAGAAATTCTCTTTGTCTTGGAGGTTCTTATGGTGAGTCCATTTCAATTTCAGAGCCATCTGAGCCTTCTGGCCTGAGATCCTATTCCTAGCTCTAACCCTAATTGAACCTCCCACTTGCAACCTAATTCGCAGAGGTGGTTGGACAAAATCCAATCTGTCTGGGCCGATTAAGTGTTAAAATTTTTCAACTCAGCACACAACTTTTACACCCAGTCTTTGGGAATAGGATCAATACACTGATGAAAAATTAGAAGAAAGATTTGTATTTTTAACCCTTACTTGAGGCTTATCTAAACACTACCAACAAAAATTAATGGATTTGGATGATGTGTGGATACTTTTGTAAATAGCCTCTGTGTGAGCTCAAATATTAATTTCTAGGGGCCCCCTTGATGACACACCAAGAGAATCTGTCCCTAGAAAGGCAGGAGAAGTTAATGAGTGCACTCATTTTGAAGATAATGAAACTTGGAATGCAGCATCAAGGACTACCAGTAAACCAGTTTTTAGCCCCATGTTTTACCTGTTCTTTTTACTCCATGTCTGGTCTACCAAGTTCACCAGCCATATCCGAGCCATGACTCCAGCTATCTCCTAGGAAAACTACCTTCCTGAGAATACTCACCATCAGTCCTGCAACCTCCCCCTTTTCCTGCAACCCTCCAAAATAAACGAGCCGCATTCATTATTCTCTTCCAGATGAGGCTAATCAATTCATTTGAGTAGATTTGCTTGTTTTACGGAACATAACACAGCTAACCACACAAGATCTGGACCAAGAAATGGAGCTGACAGAAGAGAATTTTATTTGCTTGAAGTTAAAGTATCGAAATGAGTAACTTTCAAGAGAGAACTGGTGATAACTGGAATGTACAAGAGATATGTAAACTCTGTCTTCCTCACATAGGGTTGAGAGATGGTCAAGGTAAGTGTCTTTCAAGTAAGAGTTTCACAGGGAAGGAGTCAGTACCAGTATGCACTGTAGACCAAATGCTGGCTTGATGAAAGGAGTGTGAATATATAGGAGGTGAGGGGTTCTCAGATTGCTGGTGATTGGATGAGGTTGTGATTGGGATTAATGGGTGATGCTTGTGAATGGCGCTAAATCATATATCCTAATACTAACTAGACATAGACATAAATGTGAAGAAAATTATAATAGTAAAAGGAACCCAAAGGAAGAACGTGTCAAATTACACCAAATAATAGGGATATTTACCATGCATGACAAATGAAAGAATATTGATATCTAAACAAAATAACTTTACACTCTTTCTCTTTTCAGAATAAAAATGTCTGTAATTTGAGATTAATATTATATATTTGATATATTCACACACAGTTTCTAAACAACATGATAAATCTATCGTGTGATAGACATTAAGTCACCCTGATTCAGCAATATTCAAATCTATATAAAATATTTAACATCCCCATCATCTATAAAAATTAAAAAAAGCCTAGCACATGCTCTTAAACTGTGTTATTGATATGAACATTTGTTTCTAAGCTCCACTCTTTTTGCTGAAATGAAGTTTGACCACCTGTAATATCCCCAAACACTTATGTTTGAAAGTGATTGAATTTCATTGCCTAAACTCTGTGAATGAAACAATTTCAAACCAGCACGAAAAAGAACATTTAGTAAAACATTTTAAACATATTTGAAAGTCATGGGCTCTGCACGCAACAATGCACATAATTTATTTTGAAACAACCTTCAAATTTACTTCTTTGCCTAGAAAGACCTTTGAAAACTCAGTGAAATCATTTCATAACGATGTGTGCTTGACCGCCTTCGGTCTAATTACAAGAAAGATGACGATAATGTCAGTCTACTTCACAGTTAACAGCCATATTTTCTTTTTTTCTGCTTCTCTTTCATGTGCTCTTTCTGTGGAAAATGACTTCCCTCAAGATATTTCACAGCAGGCAACAGGTACAAAGATGTGATTCTCCCACACAAATGGGCGCAGGGTGGGTTCAAGACATTATTTACAGAGCACAACTCGTTTTACCAGAACATCAAAGATGATCACGGTCCGGATGCCAATTAAACAACCATCATCTGAGAGGCGAGGAACTGGCAGGAAGCCAGAGCTCACTTTCAGTTCACACAAAGGATCATAAAAGTGCTGGTATGGTGATAGAATAATTCACAGACTTGGTCCAAAACTCTAATTGTAAAAACCTATTGGGTGTAGTCTTAAATTACTTAAAAATATAACTGATTTTGAATTCACTGATATTGGAACTTGATAAATAATTTCTGTTTTTTCTCCCTAAATCTATTGATGGTACGATTACACCATTTTCCATGACAACTGAGTCATCAAAAATCTCATGCGTTTGACCTCTCCAATCGGGTGCCTGAAGAATCGGGTCACCGGAATCGACATGAAGAGTACGATGAAGGGAGAAAGAACATAGCACACTTACAGCATTGGCTGTAAGAGTTACATTTGTAAATACAGAGATGAATTAACAGGTTTTTCAAACAATTAAAAACAACCAAATTCACTGTTAACAAAGTTCAGTTGGAAATATAGAAGAAAAATATAATTAAATTAGTGACACAATCCTATGACAGTAGCAAAACTCTCTTGTTGTAACTCATACCCACATTGAAACTATTGCGATTCATTTAAATATCTCCAGTGTAGATGTTCTCCAACTGTTTCTTAAGTTCAGATAATGCAGTCACTGATCTGTTTCAAATGGAATAAAGGGAGAACAAATTGGTAGATTAAGAAATAAATGCGTGTGGCTCAAGTTCCACCTGTGATTCACTGCCAAGAGGGCAGAGTATGGCATTGTGCCATTGTTTCAGCGTCACAGCAAGATGTTTTTACAGCCATTCATCCCAAAGAGCTTTAAGGACTCGAGAGCAGAAAAATCAGACTTGATTCAATCAGCTTTCCATGAGCAACATGCAGTGATGTTATTCAATTCTTTAATAGATCAGCAAATCCCGTTATCCTACTTCTCCTGTCCACAGGGGAACCACCATTTGCCACTGAACCCGTGAGTGATTTGATATTTGCAGACGTTGAGACAGTTATCTGTGAATATCTTCTGCCATCATGCCAAGCTGGTGCTCTCAGCCTCACAGAAAATCAATGCGACTTTCCGAGAGCTTCATCCATCAATCGCAGCATGATCAGACTTCTCATTAGCAGCACTATTGAACCATAATGCCATCCAGGTTTGTCAAATGTCGGCATCTCTTGACTAACGCACTAGCGACGCAAGGTTGATCTGTGATTTCTTTGCATGGACATACTCTTTTAAGGTTTCTGAATGAGGAGAAAAGTTGATTAATAAAGGAGCTCTTTGGTCTGAAGTGGGCTTCTTTTTTATAGTATTAAATCTTCTCAACACTGATTTATTTGCAATTTGCTCCTTTGACACCTTTTTCCCTCATTAGAGATGAATGAGTCCAAAAAAGTTCACAAACTTCTACTAGATTATGTAAACAAGTAACATACTTGCTTTGAATGTAGGTCTTCATTACATGAAATAATATAACATATGACTTGTTGATCTTTTATGCCTATCTTTACTTTATACATGTATGCAAAAATGTGTTTTAGCAAATAAAACGGCAAACAAATGCAAACATAAAATCACCCATGAAAGGGAAAACCTCAGTATATTACATACTTTATATTACAATGTAATATGCAGATACTTAAACCAGAACCTAACTTAACAAGACTTCAGACATGAGCTTCCATTTGCACTTACAAGCATGTAAACAGCTAAATAAATTAGATACCCAACGGAGATTGGGAACATCCAAAAGCTTAGACAAACTTAAAGGGGAGAACAGAACTAAAAAGAAGTTCAGAGGCTAAACCTAAAGAGGAAAACCAGGTTAGCACCAAAACAGGCTGATAAGCAGGGAGAGAAACAACTGAGCAAACATGACTCAACCATCAACTGAACAAAGCCATTGAACAACATTAATTTCACACAAAACTTATATATAAAACTTATATTAAAAATATAAATGCATACACAATTCATGTGCATTCTGAGAGCTTTGATTGGCAGGTTTCTCTTGTTCCCACTGCTCAGAGAAGAGGCAGATAGATGCTTTAACATCAAAACCTCAAATAGTCTCCAATGAAACCAGAAAAACAGCCAAGTTGGCAACATCAAGGTTCATACATGACCTGGTTCCTTGTGAACTGAATCTTATAATGGCTCAAAAGCAACAAGTATTCTCTGGATGTCAAACAAAACATACACATCACACAGTGACATACTAAAATTATCTTTTCAGTTCTGATGGATAAAAAAACTCCCCCAGCACTTCAGTGCAGCTTCCAAATATGTCACAAATTTAATGGAATTCCCGCAGGTCGTCAGCTCATAGATCAGAGTTTCGGTGAGAATATCATAGTTTTTGTACCATTGCTATTGGGAATAAATGTTGGAGAAACACTAAGCAAGAACTGAATTTAAACGACTGATTATTGAAAGCCATTGGGTGAGTTGGAAGCTGTGCTCTTGCAAATGGATCAATAGGTGAAACACGGTATGCACGACAAGTAGAACGTTTAAAATAATAGATTTCAAAAAGCCGAAAGTCAATAGGACCCAGATGACTTACTGTACAGGGTATGCATTTATGTCTCTTTCCCACTGGGCAAAACAAGGGTTCAGCTGGCTACGGAAAATGGTGAACCACAAGCTCTGTTTACTAATCTTATTCCATTACTTACTAATCTTATTCCATTACTTACTAATCTTATTCTATTACTTACTAATCTTATTCTATTACTTACTAATCTTATTCTATTACTTAGGGTTGTTGTTGTTGTTGATGTTTTTTGCACATAACATATTAGATGTTGACCACTGCATTGGATGTTACTTGATCAAAAGAATGACCTACAAGCCACAAGAGATCAGGAGCAGGGCGGGGTGTACTGCACTTCAGAAAATGCATGTTGTAGTATGTCAGCACATCAACAACCACATGACTTTTGGAACTGTCAAAGTGTACCATATGATAAAGTACATTTTGATTCCAATCGTTACATTTTAGTCGTCAATTATGTAGTTCAAACCAAACATGTAACAAACATTTAAACTTTGTGCACTGTCGAGGACTATCTTTTGGCAAATTTTGTACAATGTATCACAAAAGGGATTCTCTTTCAAGGTTGGTCCATATCCTGTTGACTTGTATGGGGACGGCGGGTTTGTGACATATGCTGCAAACCTGTACATGCAATCATCTTCGTGAAAGAGTCACTGATCATTAAAAAAATCAGAGCAAACAAAGTCAGATTGGCAGGGGTTTTTTTTTTTTTTGACAATGGATCAAGGGATTATTGAGGAAAAAATAGGACTAAACTATTTGAAAATACCTCAACGCATTTACAAAGATTTATAGTCGTGAGATGGTCGTAAATTTGATGGGACAGTCAATCTACGAACAAACAAACACACTTTGGCTCTAGAATGGCTGTTCAGAGTCCATTAACCCCACAGTATTGACATGTTTACAGTCAAGCATAACAAATCAGTGCCACAGAGAGAACGCTCTATTTTTCAGATGTGAGGTTTATTTTATTTTTTTTTAAATAAATGAAGTACATGGAGTTCAATCAATAACAGAGTAATGGCAGCTTTGTATTGTAGATTTCAGTTTAAACCAATGTCTTTGTTCTGTTTTTGAGGAATCCCCAGCATCCAAATGCAGTGGGACAGAGTGATTTATCTGTCAATATCAGAAAAAAACATTGAACGAGTACAAGTTTATGGGTAAGTACTTTGTTTTATAATTAAATACTAAATTTAGGAAGGAAAGTATTCATTTATTTATTTTTAATTATGTTAAATTCATCTGGTAATAAACAGCATGCCATGTTTGTTTTGTGAAGGGATGACTTATTAAAACTGACTTTTTTCCCTATTGTTATAAATAAAACTTGAACAGACTGTAGTTCTTGTGAATAATAATAATAAAGATGCTATATAAATAATTCTAATTAGTTTAAATATGTTTACATATTATGTCACAACATCAAAGTTAGTATTTAATTTAAAATATATATTTTTTTATTTACTTTTTTTTTGACACCAGTTAATCAAAGGCACCGGCTGTCAGTCCTTGCTTTCACAACTGTGTACAAAAACCCTTTTAAGCCTATATCACGACAGACCACTTTGAAGGTGTAAAGTGCCCTGAATACCGTCCACCAAACAGTGCATTTCACAGTTGCGGCAGACAGATGCCTGAGGAGACACTTTAGTGTGGAGATTAAAGAGAATAAACCTGATAAATGAAAAGCTACGGGCTAAAGTGAGTAATGAAACAAAAAACCTTTGGTCAAAACCAAATAAATACATTGTGTAGTTGATTTCAATATTCACACTTCTTTTAACTAAATTACTTATTTTTGGTGTCAGAAAACTGTCCTAAGTCACGTCAACCAATATCACATTTAATTTTAAAAATAAATAAACAAACAAAAACCAGAATCACTTGAACACATGTTCCATACTGTGTGCCACTTATCAATAAATCTTCATAAGTCTTTAAACCTTTGTGGTACATGTGCGATTCTTCATTGGAGTGAGCAGTTCCAAATCAATCAGACACTAATCAAAAGTGTCTTTGACCCACCCAACCTTCCCACTAAAGCATCCACATAAATAAGCAGACTTCCATTACCATTGTACTCAAACAAAGACCTACTCCTGACTGCTTAAAACAATGTACAATTTGCCTTTTATTGAGGCGACACAGAATTAATTTTAATTTTATTTTAGGAGTAAATTATTTTATTTTAATACTTGAAAAATATTGTTCCAAAACTACCTTGTTGGAGACTTATGCAAAAAATATTGTATTCAACAGACAAAGTGAAAACACCATGAGAGCTAAGAAAACCTTAATCCACATCTCACAATACCATACATGTCAATGGTTTATAATGGAAACACCATAATGTTTGCAGTAGGGTCTTAGTCTTGATAAACTCTGGTCTCAGTAGGGTCTTGGTCTTGATAAACTCTGGTCTCAGCTGGGTCTTGGTCTCGATACTCTCCGGTCATGGCTAAGTCTTAGTCTCAAAACTCTCCGATCTCAGCTGGCTCTCGATACTCTCCAATTTAGCTGGGTCTTGGTCTCTGTTGAGGTGGTCTTGACGATAAGACTAGTGTAATAAAAGAGCAGATTTACAGAAAATGTACTTGTCCATCTATATCTCTTTAATTGTCTGAAAGGTGTCAAGAAATATCACGGTAGCATGAAAAGATGGTTTAAACTCCCAGACACAAGAAGTCTTTGCATCTGTTTTTATGTTTTGCTCCTGATGATTCCTTCTTCGGACAGCCTGCAGCCACAGAGTACTTAGCAGCCTCTGTCAGTTTTTTGGCTGAGGATAAAGCTTTTATTTGGTTTGACTAATCATAGATTCAGAGCACTGCATGTTAACTTTATGACACTCCACTGAGTGAAAATCAAACAATATCTTTAATAAAAAGAGTAAACATTCAGCTCCTCGCAAGGTCGTTTCAGTCTAATGGAATATATGCAGCATGAGGTTGATATATATTTTAGTGGCCATTAGTGCCATGCAACCAAATAATGAATTTTGAAAAATACAAACTGTGTTCAAAAAAAGAATGCAAATAATTTTAATTTCTAGCCTTTGTTCACTTCACCTATAAACCAGGAAGATAGAAATGGATATATAGAGTAAACCAGCAGTAACTTCAGTAAAAGTACCTATCAAATCATTTACTGCAGAAAGAGTAAAAAAAGAATCCAGCATTTTAAAACGTAAAGGAAAAATAATAATTTCCACAGGTTATTTCCACCAGTATCAATATGGGGATAACAGAGGATCAGAGGTGCTTGACCTGGGTAGAGAACATGCTACGGTTGGTCAGTCTGATGTTGCATCTGAATACCAGACAATAGGTAGAATCTCACTATTTGAACACAAAAAGTGCTTCAAAAGTGATTCACAAATTTGCATCTATTCTATTTGAAAGCACAGCTTTTCTTCACGGGGACGCTGCTCATTTTCGTGTAACCACACATTTTTGAAAACAATGTTCAGTGTGCATCGTTTTGACAACACTGGGCTCAGCATTGCTCTGTTGAAATTGAAAATGGGGTTTTCCAGGGTTTTCAATGTCATCACCTGTGCGTCACTGTGCTGTCCAGCATTTTATTTGTTACAAAGACAAGACAAAGACAAGACTTCTGATTGGCCAATATGACTTCAGCGTTGTACATGAAGTCATATTGGCACCGCCACCTGTTGGTTTGATCTTTGTAGAACTTCATGCAGAATTTTATCTGTGTGGATTAAAAATTGTGTGGTGAAAACATTAACTGAAGATGTGTCTAAATTATCTTCAACCTCTTGCTTTATATTCGACAGCCATTTTTAGTCTCCCACCAACAGTTTAACAAACCTTTTTGAACGAAATTATATTTCGTTCAAAATTCACAGGGACATTTTTTCTGCCATCATTCCCTATAGGATGCAGTAGTCTGGATGGGCCAGCACCACCTAATTATTTTCAGAATTGTATTTTGTTCAGAGACATTTGAAAACTGAAGGGTACACCATTTTTTTCTTTGGATGTTTGAAGCTCTGGTGAGTATAATTCTGGATGGTAAAGTTAAGAGATGTACCATGTTTATGGAATTTTAAATTATTCTTCTCATTACTTTTCTATAAAAAAAAACATTTGGATGTTATTGAAGTGTGATATTTTTCTTGTAAAAACAGAATTTTCCCTCCACTGAAAACATTTACTACTGAAAACATTTACTACTGAAAACGAACAAAATGGTGTGAAATGAGGTTATTATAAATTTCTTATACTCTGATCTATATTTTTTCAGACTACTAAGGAGACTGTTTTTCCCTTTTTTGGGGTCACGGGGATCTGCTGGTGCCTCTCTCCAGCGCACATTGGGTGAGAGGCAGGAGTACAGGGTGTTATTTAATATTTAATACTTGATCACTAATTTATTCAAGTTAGGAGGGCTGTGTATATTTTATTTCTTAGAAAATATGTTACACAAAATTTCACCCAAAAGTTCCCTGAAGTAAATGTGAATGAGCAAATAAATAGTTACTACCCACTTCTGGAAATGGATTGATCTATGCATTGTGATTCCATTTTAAAGTATAACTTTAACTATTTTATTCTTTTTGTATTAGAGAAAGTTAAAAGTAGTCAAAGCATTTCCCAAACTTAGATTTCAAAGTGTTGTTAAATCATCCACAGCACCACCAGAGTAAACGGGAATGAGACCAGCAGAAAAGAAAGCAGTGATCCATTGAATTTCTCCATCTCTTATTACATGCTTCAGAGCTACGGCACAAACCTAGCAAGCTCCTTTGAAAGCAAGCCCTCAGAGAAAGATGGTCAATCAAGTGTGTGTCCGAGGAAAGACAAGGTGACTAATACTGAGATGGGAACCGAGTCCTTTTGTGGAAGACAGGACTTATCTCAGCCGCCAAGGGCTGAGATTGGCACTGCCATTGTCACTGGGGATTTAACTCAACTGGCTAAAACTGCTTTTATCCCAGCCCACTAAATTCCTCTTTACGGTTACGAAGACGACAACTGAGAAAGTCTAAAAAGTGAGTATTATGTAAGAGGAAAGCTCAAAACTCTCTTAGAGAATGGGATCACTCAGAAAACATTACACACTTCAGCGTTTTCACAAAGAAACCTTTATTTAGCATCAAGTATTTGTAGAACCATAAAATACATGTTGAAAAACAAATTAAAACAACCATTAACACTGTCAAACACGGATGGAAAAAAGTGTCGTAGCACTTTATAATAACTACACACTATGAGCGAATAATTAAGCAATAGTAAACAGTTTATTAATAATTTATGAGGCATTGTTTCTTTTTTACTACACCTTTGTGTAATCTGTTAAAATAATCTGTGTAGTTATTATAAATGCAAGCTAAGTGTCCCTGAAACAATTGATTGCAATTGCAGAATTACACACATTTCTCTTTTTCATTCACAATCCCTTTCTATAATCAACTTGTAACCTCTTGCTGCCATGCTCTTGTTATATCTAAGTCTGTTATTTAGCATTATCTTGCTGACTGCACCTGACTAAAGATTATTTCAAGCATCTTACTGCTTATTACATGTTTAGTGTTCATGTGTAACCCTGACCAAAGCTAGCTGCTTTGGTCAGGGTTACACATGAACACTAAACTAAACACTAAACTGAATGAAAAAATAACATTGCTGCCAGCCACTGAGTTTTGCTTGTTATAAACTTCCTGCCCTGGATCTAGGATTTGTTCTGTTACCTGCTCTTGATCTAGGCTTCTTATTTTGACTATCAGTTCTTGTGTTTGACTTACCTTTGTGTTGTCTTACTCCCATCCTCAAATCTAAGTTTGCTGTTTAAATCACTTTGCTCCACTGTGTTTTCCAGTGTTACCAACTCCAGTTGCTTTTGGCTGACCCAAAAGTTGCTAGATGATATATTCACCTCAGTCACATTAAGCCCATGTAATATTTGCTTCTTTCAACACCAAAGAACAAACGTGTTGCTTTGCAATTAAGCAATCATTATTGAATAAACACGCACAGGGTTATACAAGAAACATGGCGTGTAAGCTAAATGTAATAATAATTTACACAGTGGGAATGGGATGAAGTAAATAACATGAAAACTTGACTGTGATTTCACATCTTTTGTCCTTTTGTTCAAGCTTTTTCTGTCAAGAAATTAATTTAAAGAATTTAAAAAGGTTTGAAAAAAAAAACGGATTTACTTTGTATTGTAAAAAAATAGCTTTGGATGTTGTGTAAGGGAGGAATAACTCAAAAATACAGGCAGGCTATTCTTATGAAAACATGTACCAGTACTCATTGTTTTTGTTACAAAGAGCCACATCCTCGAAATCTTTTGACTCGGAGAGCAGAGGACCTCATCTGTGCCGGGTGAAGACACGAGTCATGACAACAGGCATCAATGCTTCTGCTCAGTGCTCTGCTCCACTGCGGTTTGTTTTGATGCATGTTCAAAGCTGATTGTGGTAATGAATTGTCGGCAGTGAGGGAGACTGAGCAGACAGCGTTGGATAGCGAGATGCTGCAAAACACTTGACCGCAGTTCCGCTCTGCCACTGTCAGAAAAGCCAGTCAGCCAGAACAAACAAATTGCTACAGTCACTAGATTTTTCACTAGTTGCTTGATTTTTTTTTTAAAGTCACGAGGCAGTCAAAAAAGTTCTAAAATCTAGTTTGCTAAGTTGGCAAATCGTTCCTTCATTTTAGTTAACTATAAATGATATTAACAATGGGTGTGTCAAATTGTTCACTAACAGAGATTTGAGGTTCACTTCTTTAACAAAGATAACTTTATATGAGTAAATTGTGTGAAAATTTCCTGATACACAAAAGTGGAAGTTCCAAATCACAAACCTGGGTCACAGAAGACTAGAGTCGACACATGGGACGTTGGTTTGCTGCTTGCTACTTATGGATTAGGTTTCCTGTCCTTAGTATTACATTCACTTATTCATTTAATGTCTGTGTGTCTCCATTCAGTGCAGATCAGGTCATTATGCGACTTGTTTCTGTCCACTCCCCATCCGTAATCTCTCATCTGTATAATAAATTACCTCATTGTCATCCTGCATAGTTCATTAACTGTGTGTATGTATATTTATACATGCGTGTAGGTATGTACAAACTGGTAAAACTGTACTGCACAAACTATAACAAACGGACATTCTGTATATATGTGAGTAGTTATGTACAAACTACGAAAACTGCACAGCATGAACTGTAACAAACTTATATGATATGTTTAGGTAGGTATTCTTCCTACTCGTGAACCACCTGCATCTCTTATCCACTCCCACTTTCCTTTTAACACACTCCTGTCCTGATGTAATTAATGCAAACTGGTCCGTGGGAAAAATAACTACATAAATTCACTGCTTCCATCCAGAGGAAGAAACACCACACCAGGTGTTCACTCCACTGGAGATAACAAAACTGTCCAACTCAAACGACGCACCTACTCCCCCATGTGGTGGCTTTTTAGCAGGACATGATAAGGTAAAAATAAACAAAAAAAGTGGAAGTAGATCACTTGAGGCAGACCACTTGATGAACTCAGCCTCAGTGATCTTAGGAGCCTGGCAATGTTGGTTGATTGAGATATTGTCAAAGAGGAACCAATGCTGTGCATAATGTATGCTGTCCATGTTAAATCATGTTCTTTGTGACAAAATTTGAGTTTTTGTGTCTAATTGATTGAACAATAGCCATTGGGGAATCAAATTCCTCTCTGCCCCCATCGAAATCTAGTCCTAAGCTTGTTATTTGGATCATATGAAGAAATCCCATCAAATGGTTTGGCGAGCCCCCCACCTGGGACAGTAATTCTGGATTCCCATGAGCCAATATTGTTATTTGGACATTATTCCTGTCTGCCACTGACTTAAGCTTGTTATATGTAAAAGCTAAATGGCTGCACCAAATCTAAGCTTCTTATGTAAACTGTTGTGCTTACTAAAACATGATATTTTCCCTAGTTTACTATCTGTCTTTGAATTTAGCAGATTACTGCTGCCCCTCCATGACCCAAGATTGGTATGTGGGTTATTTTGCGGCCTACCCATGAACTAAGCATATGTATAACTTGGCTATTTTCCTGCCTGTTACCCATACTTCAACAGATGAATCATCATAGTGACTTAAATGTGTGCCTAAGTGTGCTTTTTAGATTAACTTGTCTCCTGCCCCTGATCTAATTTAGCTCTAGATGTTGTTTTCCTGCCTGTCCATGATCTAAGCTTGTACTTTAGACCATCTTGTCAGCTGCCTTTGAACTAAGCTTGCTAACTGCCTACATATGACCTAAGCATGTTTATGGCTTGTTAGCTCCCTCCCTGCTCCTTAAGCTTCTTAGGAACCAAATATCAACAGCCTGTCCCTGGCTAAAGCCTGTTCTAGTGATCTCCTTGCTGTCCAACCCTGATATAAGTTTGATCTTTACATACTCTGTGCCACTGACTCACGCTTGTTATTTGTACCAGTTTGCTACCTGCTCATGAACTTTGCCCATGTTTTTACTTTGTTAATTGCCATAAACAGTATAGTTTGTTGTTGAAATAATGATATCAAAATGATTTGCGTAAGTTTTATTTAAGTAAACAGTACTTGGTTAAGGTGGGTCACAGCATGGCCTGCTTCTCTCTTGGTTGCTCTCTTGTCTCCTGCCCCCACTCTCCTGTTCCTCACAGGCAGTATATGCATTAAATGGTTCCTGATCAAGTTCTTCCCCAAAGAGACCATACATTGTTGGTGGGTGGTAATATAGTCTTTCAAACTCCAAATACACATTTAAAAACAAATTGATTCTTTGCCTTTTTGGGACCTTTTTGAAAGAAATTATGTAATTATTATGTTCAACTGCATAAACTTTCCACATATTTATCTTAAGAACATTTTATATTAATCTAATATTACAACAATTGAGAATCCACCTTTTAAGCTTTGAGTTTCTTGCTTTGGTTGAGAATAACAACATTTTTTTTATAAATTATAAATGTTAAAGTAAATTAAAAAAACAAAATAATAATAATTGAATGTAACATTTGCAAAATTAACAATTTCTACAAAACACAACATACTTGTGGCTTGAATGTACCCTGTAATAATACTTTATTGCCAATAGTTTTGTCAAAGTAAAATCCTAGAGCAGCCACACAATATGCAGCTTTTTGAATCAACTCTGATGTAAAACTTTGTTACATTTCCCAATTTCCAGCAGTAAATGCATGTGATGGGCATTTGAGGCATTGACCCTCTTTTAAATAAAATACCATTTATTTGGTGATGGCTGAATTTAATACTTTCATGTTTACTCCCATTAGTCAGATATGATGAAGTAGGTTTTGATCCAGTCATAAAATACCAAAATACATTTTATTTTATAAGACCTTGGCAGAATTTGGTTTCACCTGCAGATAAAAGTAAGCATTTCTTTGCAGACAAACTTCTTACACCGCCAGAACATATTCAAGATTTTACTCAGACCATCAGATATTCTCCAAAAGCGGCTAATCTATCACATTTCTAAAAGCATTATTTGCTCTGAAGTATCGATAAGTAAAAAAAAAAACAGGTTTCCAAGACAGATGCTATCTGACAAAAGCTTTATGGTGCATGCAGGCAATCATAATGCCCAGCAGGCAATGGGCCAACTGTAGCCAAACCAAGCGTTATCTACAAGTCCACTTTCTCCAATAAGGTTTCATATCCAAGAGATAAATTGATGTTTCTACTCTCCACAAAGATAAAGTCTTTTGAATGCAACAAATGTTTCTTTGCTTTGAAGATTGGGATAAAATACAAAGTGGATACATCATCGCTATTCACGTAAACGGTAGCCGCTTGATTCTATCATAGTGTACCTGTTAGCAATTTTCCATCATAAATGATTCTGATGCCCATTATTAAATCCATGCTTCATGTTAAACCCCATGTCCAAAAATAGTCTCCCTACTTAGTCAATTTGGTCTGATTATAATGGTATTAATTTATATGGAACATAATATCATTACTTAAACATCAAAGTGAAGTGCTTCTGATCTCCATGGCAACCCAAAGGAACAGAGAGATTGTGATTCAGCAGTGAATACATTGTAAGAAGCAAAAGCTGAATTATGAAGGAAGGAATGATATATGAACATCAGCTTAGGGTGATGCAACCACTCTCCGCTATACACTGATGAAACATTGAAATATGGGTTTAAATGACGCCTTGCAGAGGTCACGCTTTGAGTTCTGGGCTTAAATGAAATCATTTGGTATCCAGCAGAGATACCATTGCAAATATTATGCCACAATTATTGTTTATTTCTTAATAATTCAGTTTAATATAATGAAATGACCACAAAAGGAGAAAACATTACCTTCACTGTGGCTTAGAATATTTAAATACCTCTTCCATATCAACGAATATTGAGGCAAGGTGTGAGGACACAGCAATAAGACATTTTTTTTCCATTTTAAACAGAAAGACTATAACATTATACTTATACTAGCATAACTCCTACACGGTTTGATGCTTTATATATACCCCCAAAAGAGATGTGTGACATATGTTTGTATCTTTAGCCAAACAAGCTAATGTTATTTATAGGGGTGAACACTATTGTCACGATACGATACGTACCTCAATATTATGTCCACAATAAAATGTGATTCAGGATATTTTACAACACTATTTATAATCAACTATTTAAACTGCTTATATGAACCACCATTGGATAAAATGGAATTTAAAAAGTATAATACCACAA
Organism: Danionella cerebrum; assembly: GCA_007224835.1. Lineage (NCBI taxonomy): Eukaryota > Metazoa > Chordata > Actinopteri > Cypriniformes > Danionidae > Danionella > Danionella cerebrum. The sequence continues at coordinate 474,024 of SRMA01025436.1, read as the reverse complement.
AGCTAAAGAGGCTAGGGTCTAGTTTTTATGAGAGCGTTTGATACTATTCACGTTTGCATTAGGTCATCTTTTTATTCTAAGGGATGGAGGAAGCTAATTGTATAATCTTTCTTGTTTAAAATGTGAGTAAATTATAGTTGTCTCCGAGTAAATGAAGAGAAGTTGCAGAAGTGACTCCAAGAGCAAATACATTTAGGGTCTTCACGATATTTTGTTACACCTTGTAAGACCGTTTAGTCTTAACTTTAACAAAATGAATAAATATAATGGTTTTAAAAATTCACTCAAATCTCCATTTAAATGAACTGAAAATTAAATGTGAATACTGTACCATTTTTTATTAAAAACATAACTAAGAGCTGCTGGTCCAACTTATACCTCATAAAGCAAGGATACATAACTTAAAATTTTTAAGAATAATCAAAACTACTGAATTTCTTTTTACTTGCTGCATTTTTAGCTCTATGCGGACAGATTCTTAAGCCTGAGAACTAAATTCAGCCCAGCATCAGAGATAAATAGAGAAAAAGCCCCTGTTGGATCTAAGTCAGCCCAATGAGGCATGGACCGAGAAATGCACTGAATCCTCAACACGGTGCAAGAAAAAAAAGACCATGTTTTCAAGACCAACTACGAAGTTGACAAGTTTAGAAATATTTAATCAGTCACTACATTTCGACAGGAATTGACCAAGTACATCACAAAAAATATAAAATGGGCAGATTCTCTAATGAATCACTTGGCTATTCTGAGAATTGCACTGTAATAAGCCATCGAATAGTCACTTGGTGTTGGAGGTTTCTGCTCTAAATAACCTCAATGAAATCCTTCAATGGTTTCTTCCCACTGTAGATTCAATTCAAAAGAAGTCATTCCAAATATTTTCTAGCAGAAATGTCAGCGTTTTCCAAAGCTTTATATTCCAAATATATTGTGTAGGGCCATCACAAACTTCTGACTCTTACTTTTGAATAATATCCTACTTCCTCTGGACTTCAAAAACAGCCAAAACCAATTCTCATTGAAAGCAGAGCCACAGGTTTCTAAGTAAAGAAAGAAATCTTTATCACTTGCATTAGAATGGACCGGAACTTTGCAATTTCTTATGGTGACTTCCACTCTATCCTAAAATAGTTGCAGATGTATCTTTAAGCTGGACCAAGTGACTTAAAAAAGACAATGAAAGACTTAATGTCAGCATAAAGTGATAACAAGTCCTTTATTTCTGCTGACCGCTAACACTGAGCCCTATTCCTTTCTCAGTTTCTTTTTAAAGGGCATGGAACCCTGGACAATGACGGAGCCAACAGTGACAGCTGGGGTCTCTGAGGTCTAGCAATCCTTTGCAAGGTCAACCCGAGCCTGGCCAGCAATTGTGACTGCAGTCTGGCTCTGCTGCAAGCATGCAATAAAATTGAGTAAATAAAAAAAAAAAATCTGTGGTATTGCAAAGAGACACAATAACCATTTTTAAAATGTTTTATTATCACAAACCAAGCAGTTTGACTGAGGTGTGTTGTCACTTATGATTGAACTTGTAAACGAACATAAAGAAACAGAATCCCACAAAAAAACAAGAGAATATTGTGGTGGTACAAGGGAAAAGGTCACGATTGGTGCATGCAAATAGCAGCAAAAAAAGGGTTATGTATTAGTGCTAGGGTCAAAACAGAACTCCAAACCTCAACTAGACTAGAATATCAATCAGAACAAACAAAGAAACAGACATGCAAAAGAAAAGAATCAAACTCAGTAACAGGAATATGATCATGTGAGTGACCAGCACACATCATCACGAAGAAACAGAAAACATGGGAGTGCAACGTGACCCACCTGCCAAGAGCTGGAGACGCACAGAACCCGTAACCATCATTGTGCCTGAGACTAGAATGCAGCAGTGTAGCAGCACAGAGGACACAGACTGAGGAGTAATGAAGAAAGAGAGTGGAACACGTGACAGAACACTTGCCAGAGGCAAAGGATGTTTGGTTGGTGGAGCAATGACTAACGGACAGAGACCACTGTAAAGTTAAAGACAATGTCCAAGTTGAAGCTGAAGTCAGAAGGAGCCCGAGGGATGAGGGAACCTATAAGATCCCAATAGTGACAGTCATAGTGAAGACAATGATGTTTGGGAGTGGTGGGTTAAAGGTAGAGCACTATGAGGCTCGACTGGTTTGGAACGGATTATTAACATTCAAGAAAGCAAATGAAGAAAATAAAATGGGAAATATTAACTATATTTAAATAGGAGGATGGAGATGATTTGCCACAGTGAAGGAACTATGCTAAACTATTTCTAGAGATCTTGCCAGTATAGACTTGGTTTTGGCCTGAACCTGTCACAGTTAGGCAATCTTGATCAGTGAGGTCTGGGAGAAACCAGAGAAGCCATATATTTGGGAGGAGGAATCATTTGACAGATTTCAGTCGAGCCAAGAATCAAAAGTACAGCAGAACTGTACTATTTAGATCAACATTTGGAGATCTTGAAACCTTTCCCTTTTAACATGTCATATCAATGGGACGCAGAAAAATAAATCGATGTTTTCATCATTACTTTAACTAAATCAAATTATTATTTGGACTGAGTTCAGCAGAAAATAGGAAAAATGCTAACAATATATTTTGAGTTACAAGCCTGAGAGGGGGCAAAGTCATGTTTTCAAATTGATCAATTTGATTTAAGTTAAATTTCAGTTTCACATAACTTTTCATTTCCTGAGGCTGTAATACTTGGACTTTAGCAAATTTTTAAAATGGAGCTTGAATTGAGTTGTTCTTTATCACAGCAAAAGCAATGTGGTGCAGACACTATTAGACCAAGATCCGAAGAATCAGCCAAAAAGCATAATGGGATTTCTAGAAGAAGTTACTTTTAATGGACAATAAATTCTTATTTTTATGATAGATTGTCGTCTTTTTGAAAAAAAAAAAAAAAATGTCAGGTTCATTTTATACCATGTAAATATCATAAAATATTCCATAGACCTTTGATTATCTTAAAAAAATGTCCATATAATTATATATTTTTAAATATAACATTGGTGGTATTTTACATAATCTTTATCGACTTACACCCCAAAGACTGGATCATATCTTAATTATAAAGAAAGCAGAGTTTTAACCTATTTTTAATTGAGTCATCATTTAGGAAAATATGAGCAAAATAACCACCTTTTTCTGTGCTCCTTCCAAACACTTCATAGTGGTAGCCTGAAACAAGTAGCACTGATATTCCAGCATATGCTGGCACAGATCACTGCAACGCTTGCAAGATGTCCTCATAAGACCCTTTGTGTTCCCATAACCCAAAACACTCTTCATGATGTCACAAAATGATGTCATTTCATGATGTCTGACCTCAAAATTTACTTCAGGTTAGCAGTTCTTTGTTCCTTGTCAAATGAATGAAAATAAAAACTTGAATGCCTAAAAGCTTTGCATAATTTTGGTAATTAATGACAATAACATGACATTTCATTAATTAAGATCAAGGAAGCAGAGCAACCAATCTTTTGTCAGCAACCAAACATTTGAATATTTATGTTCTTTAATTTCAGGTCCAGTACACTTTATATATTTGTCCCCGAGTTGACTATTATTAATATCATCTGAAAAATCTCAGATAGGTTTTTAAATGTGTTGATGGTTTTTTCCCTGTCTTTTTGAGGCCACCGTGGGCACCGCACTGGAAGTGGACGATGAAAACAGGAAATGACTCGTGAAAGCTGTCACATTAACACAGAATTTCTCTCTGATCACTGGAACAAAATACTTCTTTGGTCCAATCCCTAGCCTACCTGACGATGATATATAATGACCGCCAAGAACCCAGCGCTTCACTGCTTTCCTACTGGGAATGGAGAAGGCAGCCAACCACAGGCACATTGCTAACAAAACAGATCTGAGCTCAGCAGAGAGCCCCCAAAAGGCTTTGAGCACTGAACTCCAGCTAATATGAAAGCACACAAACTGCTGTTCGAACAAAAGGTGCAAATGATGAACAAAAAGTTTCCCTTTCAAATGTAAATAATTTGGTATGAAACAAGACAAATGGAACGCTGCTTTGTATCTGAATCTGTAGATTTTAGCTCATTAGTTTAGTCAGTTTCTTAGCAGAAACGTTAACATGTATATTGAACTAGAGAGCTTGAACTAAAAGAAAAAATATAGAAATTAATTTGTATTAAACATTTTTGAACACACCTGTCCATGGTGTACCCTGTATTTCACCCACTGTGAGATTCTCATTACACTGACAAGAAATTATTGGGTAAATTAAATTTTAAAGTACATCCCTCACATTTATTGTAATATTATTATTTACTGTGAAAACACTAAAGAATTTTCTGCTGTGTAAAGTAAATGCATGTACATCATGGGATACTTGGTGACCTATGAAAAAATACTGAACGCAGAGCCATGTTGTATTGTTTTCCCTCCCTAGTATCATGTTGTTAGTATTACAAGGTCTCAGGTGTGAATCAGGAGCAGGTTTGTTAAATTTGGCCGAAAAACAGCAAAGAGCTGTGTTTCTTTTTTTGTTGTTGTCTGCCGTAGGGATTTGGATGCATTCCAAGAGCATTTCATCCCAAGCATTTCATTCTTACATCTATATCTTATGGCCCACTCTCATGCTCCCAGTAGAAATGTATGCAAATTATTTCAGTTTACCAGTGACATTATAAACACAATACAATAAACCAATACAAATAAATTCACCAACATCAAAAAATGGTCACAAAGCTCTACCAACTATGGGACTGCTGTATTGATTTGCTGCATGATGCTAAATTACCTAAAGCAAGGATCTTCTCTCCAAAGATTCATTTTCAAGTTCTTCTTCTCAAAGAAGTGGCCACGTATTGACTACCACAGAATTAACTCTCATGATTCTCTTGATATATGCTTATGTCACAAGCCGCCATTTTAAGAATGAAAGAGAAAACCCGGAAGTAGAGGCGAACATCCATGTCACTGATAGCAAACCTAGAACAACATCAGAATCCATGAGGAAGATGAATGGAAGACAGCTTTTGTCACCCCTAGTGGACACTATGAGTACTGCTTGTTACATTCTTGCCTTCTCTGCATTTTTGTAAATGCAGAACTGAAACAGTCTGAAATATTTCATGTCAATTAACGTATGTAAGACTCAACACACTTCATTATTTAATCTTACCACGCCTCTATATACAACATGAGAAACCAACAAAAAAAACACACATTTAATGCATTTTGTAGATTTTAAATTGGGTCTAACGATGTAAATGATGTTTAAAATTACTCTTTTTTTCGAATAAAGACTAAATAATCTAGATGTTACCATGCAAAACCATCATTTTAAGATGTAAATATTGTTCCATAATTGAAATAAAACAAGCCAGTAACAAAAAGTAAGTGATCAACGGGAGCAGGGAAAAACTATAGTCTGCCACAAAAGCAGGCGGAGCAGCTGCTGACTTGAACAGCTTTTTAGGTGATTTAGTAGCCAGGCCAAGTTCACTTAATTAAGGTCTTATCTTCCTCACAGAGGCTGCTGTGCCTAATTAGCTTTGCAGAAGAGGAGGTTGTTTCTTGACACAATAATATATTAAATTTGCCAACTTAAGAGACAGACACTAAAAATGAAAAAACTGTTACAAGAATGAAACTAAAGTTTAAGGAGTAGTTGTCAAAATTGAAAACACACAGCATTGAATCCGGATTCAAAACTATAAAATGTTTGGTGTATCAGCTGTGGACAGCTTTGGAAGGGAAGTTGGCTTGCTTGTTGAGATGAAGATTTTAACATATATTTTAATACAGAATAAACATACTTTTGTGATGCCCGTTGGAGGCACGTTGGTTAGAATTGGTGAAGAGTTGTGGTGACATCATCACCACACCTTTAAAGATGCTGAATACAGTTTTTCAAGTTTATTAGCATTACATACATCTTGAAACATCTGTAAACACTGATCAAATGCATAACATAGCATCAATATTTTAAGATATACCCCTTGATGGTCCATTTCATGAATAGTTGTGCATTATCCAATGGGGTGGGTTTGGGAGGGGATCGGGTTTAAGATTGGAACTGTTCATTTCACATTTCAAAGTGGCATTTTATCCACATCCATCCATTTTTCAACCCATTTATTCCTAGTTCGGTTTTAGTTAGTGTCCCAGGCTCATCCGCTCATAATAGTGTTAAAGTTGGGGTACACCCTGGTCGTCAGTCTATCTCAGTTTATTTTAACATATAACAAAACATGACTTTTCCCCATTTATATGATGTGTAACTACAGTAAACTTGGAGGCTTGGAGTAGCGGTTAGTGAATGGGACATGTAAGAGCAGTTGCACAGGGTGACGTTGGTTGAAGTCCCAAACTTGTGGTCCTTTCCCCCTCTCTCCACCTCACTTCCTATCACTCTTCACTATCATACAGTATTATATATATACTTTTATTAGAATAATGCATGTTCTTTTTGGCTGTGTGTTTCTGTTGCTTCGGTGTTCTTCCTCATTAGGTGTACGTGCTCTCAACTGTGATCACTTGTCACGCTCATCAGGCTGATCTGATGGTCATGGCTCTTGAACACCTCTCTTGTTTCATTTCTTTGTGAAATTTTTCAGAGAGCGTCTGCACTGATCAAACGTCCTAACAGTTTGTGTCATGTCTTGTCAAGTCTTGTTTATCTGTTCTCTGCATCATCGCAGGGAATGTTTGAGTGTGGCTGCCTGGTCCAGTTCATTCTGCCATCTGCGCCTACCTAGTTTTTTTGTTGTTGTTTTTTCCCTTTTTTAAGGGACATTCAAACACCCTGTTGACTGTTTTGTCGGTGGGTCTTTTTATCCTTTTCCTCATTGGGTCTTTTGTTTTGTTGAATGCTGTATTATAATGATACATTTTATTTGTTGACACCTTTTAAGGACACAAATGTACAAAACACAGAAATAGTCATAATCATTAAAATTATAAACTACAGCCCAAGTGTGTCTCACATGGCTGGCAGAGCGAAGCCAAATCATGGCGATCGTCCCCAAGATGCTGGCACAAATTGTTTTTTTGTTTTTTTTGTTCATCTATACAGTGAACACAGAGTTCAATGGGTTTTTTTAAGCTAATTTTTGTGTGGATCAAGATTTGCTCTAAAAAACTAGGCGCGACCATGTGATTGACAGCAATGATTGACAGCGAAACAGAATAGAGCAGACTTACAGTTGTCAACTCGTTGTGAGAAAGATCAATTACGCTGCTAACAATCAAATCAGAGAAGCCGTTCTCAATTTTTGTTTATAATTACTAAATAAGTTATATATTACAGGCTGCATGTGAGAGGGGCGAAGCTTTGAAACCACGATGGTTCCATCCTTATCAGGAAGCACCTGACAATTGCAGCGTCCAGGCCAGCTCGGAGATTGCCTCATTTTAGCCCAGTGGCATCTAAATCAAACAAACAGAAACAGAAACATGACAGTGCCTACCTAAACATAAAGATTCTGAGGTTTGGTCATGTTTGAATTATTCTGTTCTGTTGCCAGCAGTTTGTTCCTCTGGGAGGGTGCCATGGAAAATGAACAGCGAGAAGGTCAGTGATGTAGGATGGTGTTGAGCTGTTGAGTGCCTTGTATGTTAACAGGAGAATTTTGAAGTAGAAACGAAATTGAAAAAAAAAGCCAACGCTGGTGTCACAGTACTGGAGTGATACCTTCTGTTAAAAGGATAAACTTCATCTTTGAATATGGAACAAAGCTAATCTTGAGTGTGGTTTTGAAAGTGGTTCCCTGCGTGACTGGATCGAGTGTTTGTTCCAGGTTCTCCACATGTGTCTCACAACTGATTTTTAGTCATTTTGTTGGCTGGGTTTTTTGAATCTGGTTCAGGTCTCGAGGTTTTATATTATATGAATGCTTATATCCTTTGAAAGGAGCATTATCATTATCATTAACAGACCTCTAAACAACAAAATTCAATCAATTGTTAGAAGATTACACCATTGATTTTCTTAAGGCTGCAAATAATTTTGTATATTTACGACACAACACTGAGAAACATGTTCCACCAGAGTCTCAGTTCATCTCCTAAATCAAGTTTTCCCAAATGCTCGGACATTCACCACAGAACACCACAGTTCATTCATCAGTTGGATAAAACCGGAGTCTTTCTATTCAGTAACATCATGGTAGTAAAGTAGAAAACTTCCAGAATTTCAGTTACCAGTCTGTCTCTTCCCAAGACAATCTCACAAATTTTATTTAAGAACTTTCCAAAGAAGTGGTCCCTCTGGAATCCAGATCCAGTCCCAGCATGGAAGAAGCATACTTTCACTCCCCCAGAACTTCAGTATCGACCCAGTTTTTACAGATTACCAAAATAGTCAATGATTCACCAGGATTTCCATAACCTGAGTCCATCTGGTGTAATGGAACTGTGCCATTGTCCCTCCTTAACTGCTGTCAACCTTCACAGCACTCAAGTCCAGGATCTCTCTGTTATGCAAGTTCTGCATCTCCAATGGACAGCTATTTTGCTTTCATACTCCATACATCTGCAGCATGTATGTAGATGGAGTGTCCTACATAGCTTCTAAAGGCTTCATTGTGCATTTGATTTCACTATATTTGTCGAGGTTCCTGCAACATAATTTCCTTTACCATGAGTCGAACCTGTGTGAAAACCTCTATAATTTACATACCACATGGTTAAACTAAATTGTAGATTGTTTGAAGTATGTATGTGTCACACCTACCCTGTGAACATTCTAAATTATCAACACTTTCAAGCACTCCTAATATCCTCTTTTAAACAACTTCTAACCATGCCAGTAGAAATGGCTTCAGTCTCATTTCCATAAATGCTCACCATCCTATAAACGTACATCTCCATTGCCTTGCTTTTTTTTAACCGGTCATGGCCTATTTTTTCACCTACTCGATCGGTGCAATTCACCTCTTTGTCGCTTTTAGGTCCCACTGCAAGGATTACTCACCTTTGGGTCTACACTTCCTGGTTCCAGTTCCTGGTCGCAGAGCTCCTGTGCAGACTGTAATCCTGTAAACAAGCATCAATGTTTTATGAGTACTTCTATCTTTGGAAAATATTATGATTATTATTTGTAAGCTGTTTAGTGTCAAAGAACCCATTCTTAGTTTTTTAGTATCCATGGTCAGTTTTAACTGCACAGTATCACAACAGGGAATAACAAAGAAATAAAATGCTTTCAAATATAAACAAAAAAAACATTTTTTTTCACATTACATGCAAACTCTAAGCAATGAGCTACAACTTCTAATTATATAAGCATGCTAACAGTAGCCACAATTACAGGCCTACAACAAAAACCATGTTAAATGTGTCAAATCATCTTGTAATCATGTTTTGTTTTTTATGAAAAAATGCAAATAGAAATATGAAAATAATTATGCAGCATGCAAGAATACAGCAATGCCGTTAGAACCATTATAAGTTAAAGTGGCAAATAAAGAAACAAACAAATGAATAATTTATGTCTACCAAATTTTGCACACTGGGTGCAATGTTTGCAACACCCTAAATGCTATTATCTCTAAACAATGTTGCAATTCTCAGAAAAAGAGTTCTATATGTGATTCAATAGATATTGGAGTAATTTTAAACAATCGAGTGAAATATGTCAGGCACGACAGGCTTGATGGACAGCTTCTTATGAAATTCATCTCTGCTTCCAAATGACTGTGTTGGTCCTCTGACACATAGTGAATCAACATTTAACTCCTCCTCATTCTGCTGGATAATCGTAAGCTGGCATTTGTACAGCTAAGGAGGAATGCTGCGATATTGTGGAAATGGCTTTTCCTTATTTTATCATGTACCATGAAGGGTTTCTGAAATTGATGACGAGAAAGTTTTAACAGTGACTGAGATAATGCAGAAGTGACTATTTCAGTGACAAATAACTGATATCTTTTTAATTGGTGGACATAGTAAATGTATACTGTGATACAACAATCTGTATAAACAGTAACACGGTTAAAATCTGAGGAGAATTTGTTTGATGTGTGGTTTATTTGATGATTTACATGTAAAAGTAACAATGTTCATTTAGAAAACATATACATGAGCTTAAAACTCTACTGGACGTCATCACGAGTGGAGACCCCAGTGAAAGCAAGGGAAGTAGAGGTGATGGGAGCTGGAAGAACTGGAGAAATATTAGGAACAGCAGTGACTAGATGGTTCCCTTGAGACGCAGCGTTTGAGCAGGCAAGGAAACTGGACTGATGATCAATGTAGTTTCACAAAGGTCTGGTGTTTTTGGCAGCTTTCTTTAGTCAAGACGTACCCATGAGGCCATTTAACTGTCTTGTCAAACAACCAATCGATGTGCAACAGATGAGAACAAAAGTCACCGAAAACAAGAGAATAATAACCTTCTCAAATCCAGTCAGAGGGCTGACTCCTTGTAATCCAGTCGGCAAACAGGTCAAAACATCTTTTAAATAGAACATGCTGTGAACTTTGCATACTTTGCGAAAATCATCCATTGTCCCGTAGAGACAATAGATATGTTTCTCTTGATCAAATGGCAGCACTGTTTCCCAGAGAAACTAAAAAAAAAAACGTGATAGTTGCTTGTCGGTGAAGTCTGGACCAATGAGAACCAATCAGAACTCGACTTGATCCCAAAGAGGCATCTATTTAGCCAACAATCCCCTGAAGCTATGATCAACCAGGCTGCAAGTATCATAGGAGAGTCAGCAGGTTGTGAACCATAGAGCTGACAATGAGTGACCTTTATGGAGCAGGTGAGTAATCAGCGATTACTCACCTACATGAGTTAATGACATAACAATCGCAATAACATTAGTGTTTATTACTTTTCACAATGCGACTTCAGTTTGTTACTGCCAAGAAATTAAGCATTCCATCATCAACATCATACATTTGGAACACTAGTAATTAAGGCAATATAGATGGGAGTATCCCCAAACTTGCCGAGCACCACTGGGGATAAATTAGTGATCTAGGTTCAGCGATTACTAAATTACAATAAACTTTCAATCACTAAAACTGCTAATTTATCTTGTTAGATTTATTTGAGAATCAAGACGTTTTCAACCACCTGACTCTGAGAGTTCACAGAAATATCAATCATCATTTTCTTCATTCCGATGGCCACTTCAGTAGATACTCTGAAGTACATAATAATGCCAAATTAACTGATTTCAGACTAATCTTTGGAGCCACCTCTTTGTGTGTAATGTGAAAACTGCCCTGAGGCCGAGTTGCTCTAGTATCTGACATCTTTAAATTGGAGATCCAGCTGTGCATGAAACCAGCAATCCATCAATCTGTGATTTCCCGAAGCCGTGGTCCTATCTCAAATGGCCTTTTCTCCAGGGCCTCTCCAGTGATGAAGTCTGCACCTGCTAAAGCCTCATTACCCTCCAAGAGCTTCATCATGGCTTGATGGGAAATCTCTACACATCTCCTTTCATTGCCCTAGCCCACTGTCATTCATTTTGCTCCTTCCCAATAAAAGAAATGTCCATCTCATCTTTAACGAAGGGAACCGTCAATCAAGTGGAACAGTTCCCATTTTCCTTCTTCGAATTGTAACAGACCATTCATCACAACAATTCCAATCTGTGCAGTGTTATTTCCCTTGCTTCTGTATTTTTAATAAGCCATTACTTATGCACACGTTCCAAACTTTACTTAAACAGCACTTTTAATTCCCTCTCATATTAATGACAATGATTTCCATGATGTGTCCTGTTTTTTTTCATTCCTTTTCTTGTTTTCTTTCAAATAATTACAGAGCACTTCAGTTCACCCCATGGCTCTTCTATCTTGAATACAAACCAGCACTTAAGGCTGCGGTCGATGTTAAGGTTTCGAAAGAAATAAACAGACTTGTTTTCACTGCCGTGTCCTTACTGTCGGCACTTAACAACTTTCCCATTACTGAAGTGTGAAGTGCCTTGTGGTAACTGACACGTGATTATAGATTCCTTCTACCGATTCCCGAGACTGTGTATAAATGAAAAAGACAAATGGAATTTTTGCTGCTATAATGAAAAATTATCATTTTAATGTAAGCAGTATTCAAAAGTCTTTTAAGCATGCGTTTAACTCCTGACATTGAACGGAAATTTGTTTCAAATGAGATATCAGCTATGTCAAAAATCCACACTTTTTTTCAAGTACTCTCACTGTGAAAACAGTTGGGGAAGCAGAATTTAAGTAAACTGAAACTCTTTAACCTTAAATGGTCAAATTCCCATAGTATTCCATTATTTTGACATTCCAAAATTATTGTTCAAAACTTAATACGTGTTTGATTTGAGTATTCGGTAGGTTTCAAAGCAAAAGCGATTGATTACGATGGGTTTATGACAGTGTGTTTCAACACTAAACCACCTCCAATTAATTCTCTAAAGTTCAACAAACACTTGAACATGACAATAGTGCAGAAACGACAGTTGTTAACCAGCCAACGGAGAGAGCCTGCTTCTCTGATTATCAGCTCGTTGCCTTTGGCTGCTTAGCTTTTGTTTACTAATGATGATTTGTGCAGTCCATTTCCGTGATATAAAGCTAGGGTTTCCGAATAGTGGAGTGTCTAACCAGATTTGGTACATGACATGAATCTCCACCAGCTTTATTTACTGATTGCTTTACACAATAAACATCTTTTCTTCATATGTGTCACGTTTCCTGGACAAGGAAGTACACACATGCATACAGAGACAGAGGGAACATGTGAGAAAGACTGGGAAGTAGAAGGAACCATGAGAACATTAAGGGGATGAAGGAGATTGGTGCCGGTGTTGCGACCTTGTCACTAGATTTATTGACTTTTTAGACCCTTGGTGACTTATATTTTTCAAATATAAGATCTAGCAAGTTATCTGGTGACTTCTTGGAGTTTCTTGCAGACTTTAAGTGACTTTATTTGCTCTTATTGAGCAGCACTGAACCTAGGTCACATGTTAGGCTCGTACAGACCCAAGCTGCATTCCAATCTGCACTCTGTACCTTTAGGAGTTTTTACTCTGTACTTTTAAGGGTGCAAAATGAGACTTACTCATTATCTCATGCCAATTTACGTGATGCAAGGAGGTAGACAAAATAAATATGTGGTGGCTTTTGATGATAAAAACAAGTAATACTGAGAAATTTAACATACTTTCACAATATTAGTTACTACTTCAGACAATAGAAAGGTAAATGCAACTTTTCACACTTTTATTACTATGTTAACATCTTATCGCAAACTGAAAATTTAAGCTTTATTAAAGTTATTTTTTTATGTAAATTACTTTTTCCAATTACCATTGGGTTTATTTTTTTTTTCACTAATGAGTTGAAATGTGTACCATTCTTCTTTTTGTATTTCAAATACATAATGTGGTCTTTATGCAAATTTTGTCAATCATGTCATATATTGACTTTTAGGGACATTTGGGCTAGCCAATAGCGCCTTTTGTTGCTGTTGAGTCATACAAAAGAAAACACATTAGCAATAGCAAAATTTTCTTACCACATGTTGGTATACACTCAATGTGTATGTGTTGCAGATGGTTGAAAAGAAAAAATAACTACATGCTTCTTATCTCTGCTGAAGTGTACATATGCAGTTTGAAACATGCATTAAGCTCAATGGCATATTTTTAACAAAGTTCGGGAGGATCTAATAAGGTCTTTCCAATCACCCATCCCTGCCGACAATTATGAATCAGTATTTTATATTATATAGAAGTATGTTCCTGCCAGAGATACGTCAGTGTTTGATCAAGCTGCCCCACCTCCACCCCTTCACCACACCATAAAGCTTCTATTTAAAGGGCCCGAAGCCCTGCCTGTTTCAGTTCTCTTCGACCATTTTCAAAAATACTAAACTTTTGTATGTGAAACTATATGTAATTTATAAATGATACAATGACATCCAGATATTTTCAACACAACCCTGACAAGCATTTTGTGACTATGCCTCGATAATTTGTTTGCCAATATGTGATGCCATCATAAACAGTTAGGCTGCTGCTTTTTTCTTTTATGATCTGCTTTTATTGCTCTGTCTCATTGACGAATCATTATAGCCCTCCTCATTCTATCACTTCCCATAAGGCATTACAGCAGACCTGATCATTCCTCTGCTACAGGCTCTCTCTTTCGCTCCCTCCTCCTGCACCATCCTTCACATTATCACTCTAGGAAGTGGACTGGGCTGATCTCGCTTCCTTTCCGCAGTTCCTCTCTCCTGTTCTCAGATATTGTGATATTCTAATTAAACCTGACGCACATTCATGTTTATGCATGTGCACATCCTTCCCACGTGCATCTGACTCCATGCTAGCATGCCAAGTAGCATTTTTATCTCTTTGTTTCTGTGGCTCTTCCTTACTCAAAGATGTATATAAATAAATAAAGCCCCACCTTCCTCTCCCACTCCGTTCTCATTCTCCTTCCTCAGACGTGACAAAAGTAAACGCCTACTGGAAGCATCTCTGCCCACAAAAAATCCCTGAAAAGAGGTGCAATGGGTTGCCAAGTCTTCCCTGCAGATATAAAGAGAATCGTTCCTTTGAGAGGACTGGGAAATTGTGCTCAGAAGATCATTTCACACCGAAACTACTGCTGCCAGTAGCATGAGACAAGTTTATTGTTGGCTGAAGGAAAGCTGATATTACATGAAGAGGTGTTAGTTCTTGGTGTCTCCATGTAAGAGCAGTGGAGGGTCCATTATTGTATTATTAAAGACATCGTAGCAGTAAGCCTTTCAATTTAGAGGAGCCAGGATATTCTAACAGACTATCGAGTCAGAGCGTTTACTACATTAAGAGATAAGTGAGGAGATTCAGTTACAGATTTTAAACAGAAAAGCAATCCAGCATTATTCTGACAAGTAAACACTGTAGATTTTTACAGGCTGTTTCTGTTTCTGAAAGTAAAAATTGATGTGCAAAGAATTTTAAAGAGGTTTACGAGAACTTACTGAGTTCAACTAAAAATAAGATCAGAAGTCTCCAATCTGAAAAGGAAAATCGTTGAACTTCTTTGAATTCTGATTTTGAATGTTTGGCCACATTCACATTCAATTGTTTTACGATTATTTTTTGCCATTTTTTCTATAATTACAACCAGTAGGACGTAGGCAAGAAGAGAAGCAAGTAACAGGAAAAGGAGTGTTGTGATTCGAACCCGAATGGCCCTAAGCAACCACACTTATATGTCCGGCACACCATCCATAACACCATGTGGCTGTTGGTCTATAAATTTAATTGTAGACATATGGAATAGCTTAGAATAAAATTCCCACCACTGATATTCACTTTTTTTATATTTAACTTCTTTAGATTTAAATATTTATTTAACTCTTTAGTGCTGTCATGTCCACGATTGATCATGAAGGACATACAGCCCTGCACAGTTTAGGTTCAACCTTCAGGAAACACACCTGATCTCACAAATTAAGCTCCTTTTGGCTTTTAAGAAGTCAGAATTGGAACTATAGGTCACTACACACCAACAAATTTTCGATTTGAAGTTGTGTGCAAAAACGTGAACCATAGGTATCATCATGGGCTCCCAAATCTGACCGAACGAGTGGTGCCAACAAAGTTTGCCATAACAGACTGTTGTTTTGCAAGGAAAACAACTAATGAAAGCTGGCTCTTTTGATGGCATGAAAAGGACATAAAAGAGCCTCTCATCGCATTTTTCTCAACGACTTTGCACAGAAAAAAAACAGAGAAAAAAATTACAGAATAGAAAAAATCATGGATGTCGAGCAGTTTTACTGTTGGAGGCTGATGACAGGGAGCTGTTTGACAAAAATGTGGAGAAAGAAGAGGATTTGAGGCACACTGCTGCCTCTGTTGTGCATCTGTTGTGCCGCAAACACCACCGTCAGGCAGAGAGCATGACTGCATCAATATTTCCTCGACCCAGAGGAAGAGCACCCTGCTGAGAAGCCATCCGAAGATTCGTTAGAATCTCAGTTTGGACCAATTGTGTAGAAGCCTTAAGACCTCCAGGAACAACTTTACTTGCCTTAGTGGGAAACTTGTCAACAATCAAGGAGATCTGTTGGATCTTGTAGTTGGTTACCAGGTTTGCACATACCTCCCTCTCCTCCTTGCAAATCCTCTCCAGATCTAGCTTTAGATGTTTTTGTATGGGAACTCAAACCTTCAGCTCTCTCCACAGATCAGGAACACTCACAGTCCTTCAGGTGTTGAAGGGGTAAGGTTGTTTTAAAATATACATATGTTCTGAAGCTAAGAAAATTGTGAGAATATTCAAGGTTCCCGTTATATTCTGAGGCAAAGATTGGGAATTTTTGCAATCAACATAAAGATTGAAATGCTGGTCCTGTTTGGGAGGGTTGACATAGAAGAAAGAACAACTAGGTACTATTAATCATGTGCCAGCTGGGGTCTGGATCACCTTTGCTAGGAACTATGTCTGAAGCAGAAAGACCCTATGACCCTATGTTAAGGGGACATCACCAATGTGTCCCAGCACATCTTCAAGATGCATATTTCATTGGTTTTGAATAATTGAATAATTTCAATAAATCCACAAGATTAATAACCAACATTTATTGCACAATGGAATTATTACACTTGACTTCCTTAAAGAGTTAATCCTAAATCTTAAACACGAAGCCACATTGATGCTGATTTGAGTTAACTGATAACTCACGCTTTAGAAGGACTCTTTTTTTCTGACTCATAGCAGCAAAAGCATCTGAGAGATAAAAAAAAGAATCATTTGATGTTGAGATCTCACACCCTTTTTAAACCTGACAAGAATGCTTTCTCTTCACTTTATTGGTGCATTAGAGCTTGAGCAGAGGGAAAAGCTCCACTGCATCCCACATCTGTGCTCTATACTTGAATGCCATCAAGTGGCAGCTGAGCCAAGATAATATTCTTCATGCGCTAGACGTTTGGTCAACAGTGACTTGTAAATCTTGTATATATGACAATCAATTGTTTTTATTCTGCTTCTAAAATTTAATGGAATGGTTTTAGGGAGATAATCTCCATTCATTTTGATCAATGAACACAAACAGCTCTTTAGAAAGTGGGAAACTGGAGGGAGTATATCCAGGCTCTACTGTAAAAAAACAAAAACAAATTGAATGTAGGTGTATTGCCTGATAGGCATTAAACTGAAAATCTATGTAGTAATTCTCTGCTGTTTAATTGATGTCATGTTTCACAGTATGCAGGTTTGCACTCATGACAATGACTAGGGGCATTCTGAATCCTGTAGAGTTTTTGTTTACCTCCAGCAGGGAGTCTCCACACAAGCATCACCTCCAAAGACTTAGCACATGATTAACTGAAAGGGATTGATTTTCATTGTAGTCCTGTATCCCCATGTTTTCAAAAGCCTTTTTCGAGAGCACAGTAATTTATTCTGGGATTGGGGGACTGTTGGATCTAGAGAATGGTATCAACAGTCATAATCTGCTTCGTGTTCTATTGGTGAAATCAGTTGGTACTTTTTAATCCACTAACTACAAAAAAAGGAATTGAGGCAGAGTAAATGATCGAACTAAACCAAAATATAGTCACCAAAAGGTTTCAATAGCCTCATTTCGCATTTGTCACAGTAAAATTTACATGTTTGCATTTACCAGACATTATTATCCAACGTGACTCTTCAGAGGATCATGCTCACAGAAGAGGTTCCATCTGATTCAGATTTAATTAAGGCCGTTGGGGTGTTTTTTTTTTTTTTTTATGTATGTAGAGGATCCCAGAACCCATTAAAATATAATTCAGAAGTTACAATGATACAAATTCAGATACTACTGCACTGATACATTTTAGCTACCTATTGTGGCATCAATGGTATAGCAACTCAGCCATGAAGTGGTAGCCCATTTAATATGACTGAGGAGCGGGGGATGGGGGGGGGGTCAGTGAACGACATGGCTCACAAACACCACAGAGGATACTAACTTTCTGTGAACTCAATCCCTGTAGATATTCAAACTTTATATTGCCTTCAATTGTAGCTCAAGAACTGGCCTAGCGACCCGCCTCTCTCCCAAAGTGAGATGGAGACCCCCGTGACCCTAAAAGGGAATCTAATTACTTGTCTGGCGGCAACAATTACTTCATGCTTCACTTTTTAGATATTTTATTCTGCTGGTCCACCGACCTGTTTTGTAATGGTCGACATGATTCTTAGAACTTTTCCAACGTGTTCTGTTCTCTTCAGCTGTTCCTTTGTTTTCACCCATTTGGGAACAAGGCTCTAAAAATCTTTTCAAGGAATTACTTTGATTGGAAAAAAAAGTGTGGCAGCATCCTGTTGATCACTGACTGGTCAGCTGGCGATCTCACTGATTGTATGCAAATGTAATGCTTACATCATTACAGTACAAAAACGCTGGCACATAACTTCGGAATTGCCAACAATTTGTCTTTTAAACTGAACCTTCTTTTGAGGGCTATAAACAAACGTTTCGTCTTTAGCTGTGCTTTGCATTTCTGTCGCATTCACAATGATGTCAACCAGCAGAACTAGGATATTTCTAAACTAAGACCACTCATAGGAAATTATTAAAGTTGGTGAACTACAAAAGTGAAATGTAACAAGCAGAGCTAAGTGAAAGTTGCAGAATTAGACTTGCCTTAAAGACAGTCACCAATTCAGGATTACAGTTTTTGGATATTAATGAATTTTCTCACATTTTACTCAGAAATGTAATATGAATTTTAAATCTAATCTCTATATTTATTACATGGTTGTTTTTTTATTACATGGTTTGTTTTTGTTACTATGGATGGGGCTGGGCACCAATTCATCTATGCCCAAATAATAAAACAGCTTGTATTGTTGTAATTTTGCATTATTTGTTTTAAGATCTAAAATCTTGTTCATTCATATTCGCTTATCTAAAAATAGATTCAAATGACCGATGCTCCATTGCATTATGAAGTTATGGACTGAGTAAGCTAAAAGAAAATGCTAAAGGAGTCATGACAGCTGATAAATGGAACTAATAAAGAAGCTTATTGCCCAGCATGCCATGTCCTCCCAAAGATGGATTTTTTTATCTGCCAACCTCTCAATAACACGCCATTCAGCACAATTCCTTTATCATTTAGTGATGTAATAACAAGTGCTTTTAACAACAGTTCAAATTCTCAAAAATGTCATTCAAGGTGGTTGATGTCATTTCTGGATCCCAGTCACATGCGCAACTGGTAAAGGTTCATACGTTTCTCATACCGTCAATGCAATGGGAATGGCTAACGCTTTCCAAGTATGATTGATAGTAGTTCATTTGCTGCCTTCAAGCTAGCTACAAAGGAATAACCTCAGACTGAAACTGAAAACTCAGCCGACAGATGAGACCACCATTCTTATGACCTTCCTGGACATATTTCATACCTTACTGGATATTTCAAAGTGGACATTGTCCCAGCCATTGATGCAGTCTTGCAATCTCATTCCACACCATGTTCCAATTTGGGTGCTATGTCTGAGGTGGATTGGTGTGGCAAAAAGTAACTATAATAGTGACAGGAATAGCTTTGGGTGGGTGAGATTGGCCAATGCACGTAAAGCTTGAAAATCATGAAAACAAAAGTTTAATGCCAACCACACCTTCTGCTGTTGCAGTTTTTACCTTTCCTAAAAATTTGTTTTGTTTTATGGTGAAATAAAAATGGTCAATTGACATTGCTCTCACATTTTTCTTTTGGGTTTCAGTAAATGGTAAACCATTTAAATTTATGATTTAATTTGATTTCTTAAACATTTGGATCAATCGATGCTGAATAAACATTTCACCAGATATTAAAAAAAATTGCTGACGTTGATTCCACATTATTGCGCTCATCGCATTTATTAGCTTTAGGGATTGATCCAAATTTTTTAATGATTTAGAATTTATCTAATACAGTCTTGGAAACATCCAACAGTAATAACATGATTATACATTTTTTTTAATTTTTCTGTTAAATGTTGAAATATATTTTCTGTTATATAGTTGATTATTTGTATATATGTTGAATATATTTAGTTTCCATTTAGTGAGTTTTTTTATTGCATATTGGCCCAGGAGAGCATGCTATTTCTACTCACAGAGTACAATATTCAACTAATCTTAATTGTAGTTTTAATAAAACTTTCCTGCTATCCTCAACATTGTGAAAATCTATTGTACAGAAAAGACTGTTGGAGTGAGGGCGGGAGCAGCATTGTTGTATTTGAGTCTTATGAAAGATGGCCATTTTTCATTTCACCATAAGCAATTAGCATTGTAACCTGTGGAAAAGTGCTGACCTGAAACAGAAGTTACTTATTTACTATAGCTGCTCTCATACACAATATTGTGTACGACAAGAACAAGTCAGATTCAGCCATCTGTAGATCATGTTTTACATTCTTCGACTACAGAGAGAAAAATAAGGAAATGTCTGTTACCTGGCAACCTGGGAGATCGGCTATTGAGAATTCTGCGGATAGACCAATATGAAAAAGAAAGCAAGAGCTTGCAGTTGTGTAACAGAATGCAGACGACTGGGTTTCCCTTTTTTTTTTCATCGTTGCCGCCAGGTAAATATCTCCAATTAATTGTTTGGTCAAGAAAAAAGTCAGTTTTCTTTCCCACTGCTTTTATTTGAATAAGTTGAATAATCAAAGACCTTCTAACCCAACGGCACCTTGCAGACAGAACCATGATGAACAGATGACCAGATTCCCATCTTTGAAAATAGCAATGGCTATTTTGTCAGGGTTTGTCAGGGCTAGGTCGTCAGGGTTACCAAGACTTCTTTGCTTGTTTTAAACAGAAGCACTGATTAACATTAAACATTTATATTCTAAAATGTATTTAAAAAAATCTGAATTTACTCCAAACAGGTCCTAATGATCATCAATGTCAAACATGGGATGAAACACAGTCATGAATAGAAACAGAAACAGCAACAGCTGTGTAGGAGGCTTAAAACTGGTTAAGGAACAGCCCACACTCTGCTATCAATTCCAGAAACACCTTCAAGATGTGCTGTCCACTTCAAGTTAATTTTCCTTCTAAAAAGAAGATATCCAGCTTTACCATCAGCTCAAAACTGGCAGAAACCAGTGGGACTAAGGTGCACTCAATTATTCTGGAGAAATCTCCCTAGATGTAGTCTTCATGGACGAGTTGCAGCCAAAATCTCAGGCCAAGCGACTATAGTATGTACAAAAACATAGCAACATGGGAGCAGAAAAAGGGCAGCTGGTGCTCTTGACTAAAAACTCAAACTTGAAATGTTTGGCTGTAGAGGAAGGCAGTTAAAGGCTGGTGAGCGATATAATAATGAGTGTCTGCAGGCAACAGTAAAGCATGGTGGAGGTTCCATGAATGTTGGGTGTTGAGAGAGTTGAGATTTAGTTCCCTTTCAGTCGGTACCGGAGACGTTTAGTCGATGACCGACTGAATGGGAGCTGATCTCCATGGGAGATTGGACCGAATTGTTTAACGGGCAAATTGATTTGCAGGCGTGAGTGATTGATTAGCAATCAGCCGGGTATAAGACCGGGCGTAACGCACGCTTCAGTATGCGATTTTCCTTCGGAGCGGACTGAGTGTGACTCTCCTCTCTAAACTTTGACGCTAAACCGCCAGTTGAGATTGAGGTTGCTTACCTAGCAAATACAGCGTGGTCCTCTGCTAGCCCAGTATAGCACGCCGCTGTTCGCTGCGCCTCAGTCTTTTCCGGCATTAGCCTGTCCAGTGTTATTGTTAGAGAGTGGCAGAGAGCGCGGGGGCTCAGTTCCCCTTCCCTCATCTGACCATTTCCCAGGGTTCATCCCTGGTGATTCCGCCTTCAAGTCCGCCTCTTGGCGGCCCCGCCTTGGCGACCATCGGCATGTCCCGACCAGTACCCCTGTCAGCTTACCTGGGAGCCTGGCGGAAGCCTCTCT